>RWGZ01001297.1:0-182843 GCA_009725065.1 Utricularia reniformis | reverse complement strand
CAAATTAGCCCTAAATAAATTTGTATTTCAATCAATATAATATTCATACAAGACAATATATTAGACGTTAAATTTCGTTTTGTATCGATATTTTTTTTCGTACTACTCAATATCGAGTATTATGGTCGATTTCTGGATTTTTTCGGATCAAATCCTAAAAAACTAATTAAATATTATTTTTTTAAAAAAATAAAATAAAATCTTTGGATCTTACCTTAAAAAACTAATTAAATATTATTTTTTAAAAAAATAAAATAAAATTTGATACCATCCGGTATACCAGTCGTACCGCTCATACCGATCCGGATCGGTACGTGATTCCGGATCGGTATGAAAACATTGATATCAATCAATAATCCAATCTACATACATTCCTTTTCGATTTCGATCCGTACAAGCAATTTACCAACCATGATTTTTTAAAAATGTTTAGAAGCAAATGATCTTAACATCATTTTTGAGTCCGATCCAAAAAAACTCGGATTTCAACCCAAAATCCAATACATAGAAGTACCATGTAAAAAATAGGTAGAACATGAAATTTTATGAACCCATCGGTATAACAACATTATCTAAGGAATGAATTATGGGAAACAAGAAAGGTGAAAAAAAGCAAAAAAAAAAGAAAAGGGAGAAAGGGATTGTAATCCAATTGGTGTTCAAAACAGGGAAATAAAAAAAAAGAAAAGAAAAAGGGGTAGCCTGGCCTGGTTTCTTTAAATGACCAACTAACTTTTAAAGCTACCCCAAGTTACGTGCAATGTTTTCAATTGCAAAAATCAACAGGGTATTAATTATACTAACATATAATTTACCATATTTTCTAATGAAGTGACTAACTTACGCATAAAATATGCAAATAAATACTTGAAAGAATAAAGATCATCCATAAATAAGTAATCCCTTGATTTTTCACAACTTGAGAAGATCATTTTTAAAAGGGAAACTGAATAAAACCTAATCATTTGATAACCAATCAAACAATGACAACGAGTAAAGATGCTGAATGATGGCAACATTGAACTTAGAGCATTGGCCAATGCCAAAAAAGAAAACTAATTTACCAATCAACTCTAAGTTCAAATCAATAGTATCTATAGGACTATAGTCTATAGGGAGTTTCGAATGTAACAATAATATGTATAAGATAAGAAGACACATAATGAGGGGAAATAAGTATGGCCAAAGTGGGAAAAACTTCATATGCTTTAGGAGAAGGTAAACTAACCACATATTATGAGTAGAAGGCGAGACAGCAAATCCAGATCCAGATCAGCAAATGATGCTTGTATAGAAAATCATTCACCTTTGCCACCTCGTAACAAAAAATCTTTTGCAAAGGTACATGGGTGGGGTAAGGCTACATGTATACAGCAAGGATAAAGTGGAGATTCTGAAAGGAAAGATAAGTTTCTCATCATGATAATCAGAATCTTGAATAAGCATTTAGCCTTAGCAATCAATATAGAAGAATTTTGAGATTGTATCCTATTCCTGAAGCTATGTTTAACAAAATAATGAACATCATTTTTGGTTCAGCACAAGCTGTTGAATTGACAGAGAGCAAACCTGTGAACAATTGACAGCACAAGTTGCAGCTGCAAGTTTCTGATATAACAGTAGCTGGTCTAGTCTGTTTGGTGGTTTTGTTTTGTGATATTTGTTCAGCTTGCTTCAGAATTACATTTCATGCCAACTTATTTGTTCTCGTTTAATATATATCCCTTAAGTCATTGCATCATCAATTTCTTCTGAACCTTGCTGCAAAAAAAACAGCCTCCAGATTGTAAGTTTTATGTATTGACCTCTGATTTCACAAAAATCATGTAGAAAAACTGTGACGAAGACACTCACAAAAAACTAAAAAGAAATGAAGGGGCATGAAAAATGAACAATTGTGAGTTCAAAATTATGTAGATAGAATGCCTTAAAAGTGTGATACTTTAATGGATATTATACACTAAGCAATAATAATATTAAAACAAAAAAGGACAAAAGCCACGATAAAGGTAAACAAATGGGATATTTCTTGCAAAAAAAACCTGAAAAGACTTATACTTCTCTGATCAAGCACGCACTTGTTAAGTTAGGAAAATATCCAAGACTCTATTTGTACATTGGATATTATCACAAACCCAACAATTAAGTATTAAATGAGTCATAAAAAATCATGGCTTTACTGGAATGCATCGAAACGTTCAGATAATTCAGTTTGCTAATCTGATGCATTTTATCAATAACGCCAATATAAGAATAGCAAAAATAAAAAAAGTAATAAGAAGCTCGCACAATGGTGTGTAAATGTCATGGAGGAGCAGGAGATCAGAAGTTCGATCCTCCGGGGCTGGGGGAGTGTGAGTGTGCTGCCTAAACAAACAATAAGAAAATGCCTATTATACAAGAGGAAATATGTGGATAAAATATGCTGGGCATACATGCATGATTTTGAAGATAGAACAGGATTTGCTAACAGGAGATTGTACCTTAAGTGGGTAACATGTATTTAATCATTTCTTTCTCAATCAATAAAACTGGCATCATTTCCAGCAATCACAACTTTTTCTTTCTCTCCCTTTATTTTGTTGCTAGTGCTGCAGAGATAAGAATGAAAAAAAGATATATCACTTACGTCTCAAATTTATTGAAGCCATGTACCTAATCATCTAACAATTGATACATTTTGATGGAAATATCCTAACTACTTTACAGTTAATTGATCGCTGGCGTCAATACTGAAAAGCTTAATTGATTATCATGTAAATTGAACTATTTAACAGGAAAACATGGATTTCAATAAAATCCAACATGGAAAACCACATTTAAATTGAGCGTAAAACAAGAACGTGATCAAGTTGTGCAGGCAATGAGTTCCTTTATTGATTAATCATCTAAAACAAGTAAGTGCCACTGATACTCTAGACGTCACAAATTCAATTATAAAGAGGTCTAACAGTAAAATTATCAAGAGATAATACTCCTTTACCACAAAAAACAAGACAAGAAAAGCAGATTAAGTGAAGCGACACACAGACTATTAAAGCGTATAGATTAACCTATATAAGAAACGTATTCATCACCATGTCAAAATTTGGAAGCACTCTGAAAAGCAACAATACGATACCTAAAGATAGCGTACTTTCATTAAGAAGGATATAGTTAAGTATTACAAAAGATCAAAAGTTGATCACAAGGCACACGACCCATTTTCAAAAATATAAAATATTAAACATAAAGCCACAGCCAATATGAAGAAAGAGATGCGGAAAATCAACAAAAGATATGCACCTAGAATATAAAATTGACAAATTTCACATAAATTTTAGTGAAATTTTCAAATGGATTTAACAAAATTACAGTATTCAAAAAGTGGGAATGACGTGTGCAATCAGCCATTATAACTCCTATTCTTCAATATGTATGCAATATGGGAAGGACAACAAAATGAAGGAGTGGAGCAAAAAAACGAAACCAATGAGGATAAGTAATGATTTTGAAGTATAGAATGTTCAACAGAGAGATGTAATCAATCAGGAAGGAAAGGTTCTGGAGTAAAAGAACGTTCGATGATGGGGAAAACGAACGACCTTTTTCCTCCAGCACAATTTTTACACTTGTTGTACTTTAATCTTCCTTCTGCTATGGGAGGAAAACATCCCAAAGTACAAAAATTCCACCACTACTTATGCAAGATTGCATAAAAATCATTAAGTTGTGCAGTTAAACTCATAACATGAACAAAAAAGTACTTAAATTCAGTTTTTAAGAAAAGCGATCTTGAAATACATGATGTAGCCGATCAGTATATAACAAGAATGAACAAGCAGTCGGAAATAAAATCCTCACAATTGAACAAGATTAAAAGGGTAATAAAGTGCCAAAAAAGTGTTAATCATTGACTTTGTACCTATCCAATTAGCAAAATGACAACAAAAAATGATCTGATTAACCACAAAGAAAAAGGGATGTAAAACATTAGCCTGCTGTTAAAACATCAATCCAAAACATCCCTTTCTTTCAAAGCATGCACTCGGCTAGCAAAAAAGCAATCAGGCAAGAATTTTCAAACCCAGTGGTGCATATGAGATAAAAGAGAAAGTTCATGAAAAAATGGTTAGATAAAAGTTCAATGTTGAGTTATCAATTTCTTTCACGCAAGTTTGCTACTTTTGGAAAAGAGATTTAACTTTACCAATCTCCATATAGTAGTCTCTTACTCATTTACGCCACTAACTCATCTTAGCGGAATGTAAATGCATGGTAGATATATAATTAGAATTTAGAAACATATTAGCGATAAGATTTTTCATCATATCCTCCAAACCATTTTTTTGCAGATAGTTTCTGAGATTAAGGATAGTACCTAGTAGCATTCCACAACTATGGCATATATCCATTAATGAGACTATCCAATCACTTTCTCAATACTTCAAACACAATTATGTGATTCTTTGACGTAACACGTGTACGTCCACACATCCAAATATATCAATTATGGTGCCTGCATTCCAAATGTTCTCAGATTATCTTCTGTGGCAAATATACGGTTTTGAGTCAGCATAGATGAGGTAAGTATACAAGCACGAAACAACTTCATTACACCATGTATGTGGTCCCTTATTTGTGATCGATGAACTCCAATGCACTCACATGTCATAATGTGGGCCTTTTGACACCTTTTCCATTCTATAAATACATCTCCTCCCACAAGTTTCCATTCATCATAAACTATCTCTCTGACACCCTTTTCAACCATCCTGCAATCTATCTTGGAAACGTTCACCAATACCATTGAAAAATGCATCCTACTGAGGTTTCAGAACACCATATATTTCCTTCTACCTTTATGCAGTTCCCTGACTACTTTGGTTTTGCTAACAGCATTATGCCAGCATATAATATTAATGGGTTTCAAAACCAATTATTTCAATTCCAAAAGGAAACCCAGATCCAGGAAGTTAGTCCTAAATCAACATCTTTCAGCAATAATTCAACTTCTGATGAGGCAGATGAACAACAGCAGAGCATATTAAATGAGAGGAAGCAGAGACGAATGATTTCGAACCGGGAGTCTGCAAGAAGATCACGTATGCGGAAACAACGGCACCTGGATGAGCTCTGGTCACAGGTTCTCTGCCTCAAAAATGCAAATCGCCAACTCATAGATAAACTGAACCACGTGACAGAGCATCATGACCAAGTACTCCAAGAGAACTCCCAACTCAAAGAAGAAGCTTCTGAGCTTCGACAGTTGCTTACCGACATGCAGCTCAACAGCCCATATACTAGGTTGGCACAGCTTGATGATGATCTCTGCAACAATTTGGTCTGAGTCATATGAGAGGTAAAGCAGCCTCTGGATTTCCTTAGTCATTGGTGAGATGATGCAGCTTTAACTTCCTTCAGTGTATGATATAAAGCCTGAGCATCATAAATAATGATAACAAATGGAGTCATGTCATCAAGAAGTCCAATTGTATTGTATTCACTCAGTCAAGTTTTTCACAACCTGCCCATTTTATATGCCTAAATAAAGCATGAAAAACTTGGCACTGGGGAATCAAGTGAGCAGCCAGTCCTAAATATCATAAAATTGCACTATTCGGAAACAAGATACACTAACAAAACTCGTTCCGCATTTCCAAGAACAGAAAGCAGGCTCACTGTTGGAATAAGTAAAGTAGAAACATACGAGCATGATGTCAAAAGCCCGTATCCCCCTTTCTGTGGTAGCAAAATCGAAATCCACAAATTCCGTATCGGACATCAATTTTAATCCACTACATAGCTTTCAACAAGCATAGAATAAAATACAGTGTTGAATTCCAGTGCTTTCGTGGGTTTTGACGAAGAAAAAACTCCATCGCCATAAATCAAATGCAATCAGCTCATTGATTAAATCCAGAAATTGTGCCAATTTGATCATATTCCTAAAACACAGAATTCATCAATCATTATGTTCCCCAATTGAATACGATCAAATTTAACCTTATATTCTATATCGGCAAAGCCGTTAAGAGGTATCATTTCCGTTAAAAAAACAACGATTGAAATCCGCTGCAGCAAGGCAGCGCCGTTAAAATTCAAGATGACGAAAACACCAACTATCTCCTCGTCCAATTTCAAAGTTAAAATACTGAATATAAAGTTCGCTGAGGCCCAAAAATAGAGGATAATCAGTCCAAAAAGACCAACAGCACTATCAGCCCTAGCCAGGATTCAGGAATAAGAATACGTCGTTTATCGAAATCAAAAACCAAAACGACGACGAAGGAGAAGCGCTTACCAACGGCGGGCGTGCCTCATTCCCGCCCGTTTACGCGTTGCTGCTAACGGCCGTAAAATAATGGAACGTTTAAAAAAATAAAGGTAGAATAATGTATTTATGAAAACTCCCCATAACTTCTCCTAATTACAATCAAGTCCTTAAATTCCTGATTATTTAAATCCTAACTTTTTTAACATTTCAACCAAAATAACAATGTTCATACAAACATGGCTTCTTTCTATCATCTATAGAAAAATATGTTTTCATCTCGGTCCGGAAAGTTCGATCGCTTGTGCAATGAGAGAAGAGTCATCGGTAATATCCGAATACCTTTCGGATGAAGAGAGTTCTTGTGCTTTTAACTTGTTTGGTTCTAATCTCTGTGAAGCTTCCCATCTCTCTGCAACTCCATCTCCTTCAACCATCCTAACTACTTCAGACATCTTTGGTCTTGTACTAGGAAGATACTGTGTACATAAAAGCGCAACTTTTATAATTTCTTCGACCTCCATTCGATCGTAATTCTTCTTCAAATCTTTATCTACGAGTTCCTCGACTTTCTTCTCTTGTTGCAGCTTCTTCACCTGTAACCAAATTCACTTTACTTCCTTCATAAAGTTATATATAAAACTTGAGTATTAATTACCCAGTCTAAAACTGGTCCTTTTTGATTGTTAGCTGATTTCCCAAACTGTAAGGCTCTTTGTCCAGTGATCAGCTCAAGAAGAAGAATCCCGAATCCGAAAACATCCGTTTTTTCAGAAGATTGGCCTGTGGATAAATATTCAGGAGCTATATGCCCCACGGTTCCACGTACAGCCGTTGTAACATGCGAATCCTCGTGATCCAAAAGCTTTGCTAACCCAAAATCTCCGACAACAGCCTCGCAGTATTCGTCTAGAAGTATATTAGCTGCTTTGACATCTCTGTGAATTATCTTTGGATCACATTGTTCATGAAGATATAATAGCCCTCTTGCAGCACCTAAAGCTATTCGTTTCCTCGTTCCCCAATCGAGAACCGGTTTCGCTGATCATATATCGATACTCGAATCATACATTCGATAAGCAATAACAGTATTCATAATCAATACCTTTGAGACGAGATGCAACGCTTCCATTCGACATGTAAGGGTAAACTAAGAGCTTTTCCGAAGGAGTTACACAGAATCCGTAGAGTTTGAGGAGATTACGATGAATAGCTAAGCTGATCATCTCGACTTCCGTTTGAAATTGTTGCTCCCCGCCACTAGTACCACCATCTTTAAGTCTCTTTACAGCTACGGGTGTGCCGTCTCGAAGAACTCCCTTGTATACATTACCAAAGCCACCTTTGCCTAGAATGCTTTTACTGCTAAAATTGTTGGTTGCTAACTGAAGTTCTCTTAGTTGAAACCTCTTCAAATTTCCAAGCGAAATTTCTTCGACTTGAGGATCTGCGGTTTGAATTAGATCACGTAATTTTCGATATGAAACAGTTTTTAGAAGATGTTAAACAAACCATTAAAGTCGAAGAAATTCTCTTGTCCACTCTTTCGTCTTTTAAACAACAAGAAACCAGTGGCAAATGCAAGGAGGAGGATGCAACTGAGGCTTATTCCTAGCGAAAGTGCAATCTTTCTCTGTTTCGACAAAGCCGCTATCGACACAAAATAGTAAGAATTAGAGCAAGATAACGCAATGAAAATGATCTGCAGAATGGTTCAAAATAGAAAATATACTTCCTGAAGTATTGTAAGGTGTCGAAAATGGCGTAACCGAGGTGCTGGAATTGCACTCTGGCTCTCTATCTGTAGCACATATCAAGGGGTTTCCTAGTACACTAAAAAACCATTGAAAATAAGCGTTTCAGATGAACACATCTTCAAATTCTCATAGTTTTATACTAAAAATCTTACTTGTATTTAAAGGGGAACTTGGGAACAGGGCCAGTTAAATTGTTGTAAGAAAAATCACTGCAAATTATCAAACCTCAGAGATAGTTACATGTAACACTAGAAATATTAAAGATGGGAATTTACACAAGAGAGAGCTGTGTGATGTTGGCAAGCGATGAGGGAATCTCTCCATAAAGACTGTTATTGTTAAGCTTCCTGAATCAAAGAAAGCTTCGGCATCAGACGTATGCTCCGATTCGGAGCTGAAACTTTATGCTTACATGTACTGAAGACTTCCCAATTGTGCTAAAGAAGAAGGAATGCGTCCACTGAAAAGGTTATTTGAAAGATCAAGAGTTCGAAGCTTTGAGAGCCTCCCGAGTTCATCAGGAATAAGCCCTGAAATGTTATTGTTCTGCAATAATCTGCAGAGTAACTATTACTCTTAAGTGAAAGAATATAAACAGAAAAAAAGGCTAAAAACAGGAAGTGTTAACTTGCATTGTATGAAGATTTGTTAAGTTTCCAATGCTTGAGGCAAGTGTTCCTGACAAATTTTGGCTGGGACTTCCTCTGTACAAATCATAAGCTGTATTTATGAAGAAACATGGCTTTTGTTGTTTAGAATAAAACTTACAGGCCAATGACGAGGCTCTCAGATGAACAAGTGACCAAAGACCAACTACAAGGATCAACGGCATCTCCATCCCAATTTTTCAGAACGCCACGAGGATCTCTGAGAGAAGCTTTAATGGACATTAAAGCTTGAACTGAAAAAAACAAAACCCAGATGATTAAATCAAGTTGAAATTCCAGTTCAGGGAGATGATATTTACCTTCAAAGTTGACACCTAAAGGAGAAAGCAAGCAAATCGCAGAACCCCAAAAGCATAAAAACGCGATTGCCCCAAACGCAGCTTCCGATTTCCTTCTCATTTTGAGTAGAAAATGTGAGAGACTCTATGGAAGGAGTTGTGATTTTCACTCGCCTGCATAAAGCAGCAACCTAGCAATGCCTGTCACAGCCCAGAAGCTTTATCAGAATTTAAAAATACATATATTTTAGTAACAAGAATGAGAAGTTCACCTAAATAAACTTCGCTCAAATTCAAAACACAAACTTTCACTCACAGATGAAGACGAAATGAAAGAATCCAAAATGGAGTTAGTAAAAAGCAATCCTGTCATTGATCATTTTCCCCCATACCCATTTCCGTCACGCCGATAAATCTGCATGAACACGACAGAGAACACCCCAACATTCCTTATGCTAAAGCCATCCCTCCAAACAAACAAAAACTCGTTCTTTGAAACATTTGAATCCCGCAACAAAGCTGCAAAGCTACACAATAGACGCTGGCTCCCTCCCTATCAGATCATTACTGTTTGGGATGATATCGTAGATGTATATGCATGATGTGTGTGTAGCAGACAAACTTTCTTATCGTTCACTGTCACGTTACCTTTTTGCTGCTGAGGGTTCTGTCAATTCTTACCCTCGAGAAATGTGAGCAAATACAACACATAGAAAGTGAAAGAATATTTAAGCTCCTTTTTGAGTATACAGACAGTGAAATCGAATAGTTACTTTCTTCTTCTTCCACTCTCACCACTCAAACTGTCAGATGTAAATAAATATAATTATTCACTCCAAATTTGGGTAAATTATTACTTATTTCGCTAAAAATGACTATCAAACTTACACAAATTCTATTACTTTATTCTTAGTACACTTTACTATTTTACACATAATGTTCATTTTGTGCTCAAAACTATGATTTGGCCGATATACTAATTTAGTCCATATAGTTTTATTATTTTAATAATTTAGTTTTTCAAATTTTTATAATTATGATAATTTTAATACTCAAAATATGAAATAACAAAATTAGTACTCCTATTTTCTAAGTTTTGATAAATACAATCCTCAAAGTTAAGTTTATATAACATTATTGTTTCCCAAAGTTTTTTTCAATTTTAACAAATGACGTTTCGATTAAAATCAAATTATGGGAATCGATTCTATTATTTTTGAAATTTAATTTACCAAATATTGTAAACTTTGAGAAAAAATCAACTAAAAAATTAAAGTACAATAATTAAATATATTATTACAAATTATTGGGATTACTTTTGCCAAAGTGTAAACGTTTGGCAATGGAATACGTCATTTTATCATATGATTTATGTCACTTAGAAAAATATATAATTTAATGTTGGAAAATAATCATATTTAATCTTTGATTGTGCAATTTATTATTTGAAAAATAATAGTATAAATATATATATTTGGACAAGTAATTGAGTAATGAAGTTTTGCCTGCCCCCCTACCCTATATTTGTCATTAAATTCTTATTAAACTTGTAGTAATTCTCTATCCTATATATTGTGATTGTGATAATATTATAGAAGGGTAATTTGGTAATGTATGTATGGACCACATGAAGAGAATAGAAAAGAGCAAGACAATGCATCAAATTCACCAAAAAAATTAAATGAAAATAACTTTTCTACCCATTAATTACCATGCTTCATTTCTCAATCATGAATTGACCAAACAACCAAATTATATATACATATACAAGCACTATTTTATGCAACTCATCTTGGTAAAATGCTTAATGTCAAAATTGTCCAATAATCATAACATTTAACCAATAATTAATATTCACAAAAATATATTCACATCACTAAGACTATCTCCAAGATGGGCGTCTAATCTAACGAGACCATCCATCTCATTAAAAAAAATTAATTAATTTTTAAAACTTAATACATGTCATTGTTTTCTCATAAGGATGTATCTTTCTTTGAAGAGAGAGAGTTTCCAACTCTCTCTCCTCAAAGATTATATCAATTATTATTTTTATGATTTTTTTATATTTTTACAATTCTTTCTTTTAAATATTGGATCAATTTTATTATTTTTTAAACTACTTTATTTATTTAAATATTTTTTACATCAATGTTTAAAACATATTTATTTTATTAATAATTAATAATTAAATTAAGTTATTCACAACAATGTAAATGAACTAAAATTTAAAAATACATGGATCTCTAAAATAATGTAAATAATTTTAAAAATTAAAATTAAAATTTGTCCGAACATTATTGTATAGATGAAATGAAATTTGTTATTTTTAAATATTTATATTAATATTAAGGAAATAGAAAGATAATGTACATAGAAAAATAAGTTTCCAATCTCCCATTGCTGAAGATAGTCTAAATAAACAATTCCTTTTACTATGAGTCAATTTCCAACAGTGGACATCTAGTATGATAGGGCGTTACCTAATCAAAAATTAATTAATTAATTTTTTTTCAAAAAAGACATATCATTATGTACATATACGGATATGACTCTCTTTGATGAGAGAAAGCGATGAATTAATCACTTGCAAATTATGTATCAAATGTTATCCCAATTCAATCCTCTTTCTTTTGGCTTTAATCAAGTTTGAATGAACTCATTCTTTGGTACCTGTTCTAATAGTCCCATGCATATGTTAATATTATAGGATGGTTATTGGTTGATAATTAGTCACATAGTTTAAATTTTTCAAAGTGTGTCGACATCCTCTTACTACAGATGAACATACTCAATATATGATCGTTCTTTATTTCCATATCCGATGGGTATTACAATGGGGTCCCGTTCATTGTAAGCTTCAAAACAAAATAAAACAAAGATAAAATTTTGTTTGTTTGAGATAAACCAAAATAAGAACCCAAGTTTGTTGTCATTCACTCTTCTCATACTTCATTTTCTCATTTGGATTCCTACAACAAAGACAACTCGAGCTCTACTGTCTTGGACACATCATATATTTTTTATATTTTTAAAAATTTATAAATGATATTTGTATAATAAGAAAAGAAATATTTTTATTTTGAATTGTAAAATATATTATCTTAATTATTTATATACATATGCTTATTTGTCGGATTTAAAAGTGAGGTGGATGAGGTGGTGGTGGTCCCAAAGTGTGCAGAGAAGGACTCCCGTTGGTAACAGCAACTCATCATCACATCTTGATTGCTTTTTCCAATTTCAATTCATTCCCACGCCACCCAAACTTTTATTAATATTCCCCCACCAACATTAATATAATACCCAATATTAGCGTACATTTATATATATTATTTTGATACTTTAAAAACAATAATTTATTTTATTTATTTTACATTTTTTATCTAATTTAAGTTTGATTGGTTATGCATTGATTAATTTATCAATTAATGTTTATATAAACAAGACAGTTTAGGGGTTATCGAAAACAAAACACAATCAATGATCCATATCGCTGGGTATGATACATGCATTAGAATAAAATATCTACCCAATTGATTCGCAAGCTAATCCAATGTTCACTTTTTCGTATGGGCTTGAATCCATAAGCCCAATAAAGTACTACATTCAACAAAAATATTACACGCAACGGCCCATGATATAATGAGTACGTTTGGAACAACGTTTAATAAATAACGCTGAAATGAGATGATTATACTGTGCTCTGAGGTGAACTGATCATGATTTAAAAAATTGTTTTGAAACAGCGGTGCATTGATCGTAATGTTATAAAATGATTTTTTTGCTATTATTTATAAATAATTATATATAACTTAAAAATTATATTTCATATTATTTTATGATATATTCTATATCAAAAACTACATTTTAAATTGTTATATATATTTTTATATATTAGAAATTATTTTTTATAGAAATTATTGATTAAAATTGTTTTTTAAAAAAATTAAACTATAATTTATCAATGCTAAAATTGATATTTTGCAGGTGCGTTATGTTAACAGTTGGGTTAAACCAACTGTGAACTCACCGATGTTTTGTTCACCGCACCGAGCGGTAGACTGATGTTCCAAACAACACAAATGCTAAAATATCTTTGTTCAATTAATTATTCTTATGGTCGTTGAATATACATTAATTTATAACACAAATTCTAATCGAGTTTATTAGTATTCCTAACAAATTATCGAGTTTGTTCGTATTTTCAATAAAGTAATCCTGTTAGGCTTCTCGTTTATATAATACATATAGTGCTATCAATATATCTGATACATCGAGTAATCTTATCCAATCTATCCATTTCAAATTTGAATATATATTATTCAATTATCCAATACAATCCATTTAAAAAATATATATTTCCATAAATTTAATATAATAATTTACAGGTGTTGTAAAAAATGTCACATACTACACTAAGAAATATGATATTTTTATTAGAGTGAATTTACTTGCTTCTACCAATAATATTATGAATTAAAGGTTGTAATTAATAAATTACATTTTCTAAATCATTAGTAATATTTTGTTATGAAATCATTTTTTATATGTAACTTGATATTTGTATTTATTTATTTTGTAGTTAATTATATACAATTGATATACTGATATTTATTATATTTTTCAAATATGTACAATATCTTTATTATTCGTATATTTTGTTAACACTTATAATATTATAAATAAGTATCAAAAGAAACAATATGATTCCTATTTTAGATAAAAAAATAGAATTTTGATTCGATTTTATTTGTTCTCGTTTTATTTTATTTGGATTGGTTGTAGATTTGAGAGAAATAAGTAGAAATCCAATTTGATTTCGTAATAATCAATGTTTTCATACCGGTTCGGAATTACGTACCAGTCCGGACCGGTATGAGCGGTACGACCGGTATACCGGTCAGTACAAAATTTTATTTATTTTAATTTTTTAAAAAATTAATATTTAATTAGTCTTTTTGAATCAGACAAAAAAAACCCGGAAATCGACCCGAATACCCGATACCGGGTGGTACAAAAAAAAATACCGGTATCAATCGAAATTTGACGTACCGGCGGTATACCGTCCGGTATGAAAACACGGTTCATAATACATGATAATAAATGAGGGCATGGTCCACAATACCAAATTCCGAAAGGTCAATTCAATTTAATATTATAAGAAACATATATTAATATATATGTTATACTCACTGTACAAATGTAAATTGATCTCGTCCTCAATTTTTGTATTTTGACATTTAATACAATATATTTTAATATATGGTTTCTTATACTTTTATATTAGATAGGAAAGTGTTACTTTTACATATTAGTTTAATAAATGAATACTAATTGTAAGAATAGATATGTTATTCTATTCGAATGAACATAACTCTTAGTGCTAATATCCAATACTCTTGGCATAAGAGAATTATCTCCAGTCTAAAACTCTTATTCACACTTTTGGTGTAAGAGAATTCAATATTCGAATACTTATGCAAATATTTATATTTATTTGTTTTCGTTCAAATAGCATATTCCAAAAATTGAGTCTTCAAAGTTTAAGAAGTATATCGACTGAGTTAGGGGTGGGACACCCAACCGCGGAACCATGTAACCGAACCGAACTGATTTTAATCGGTTAAACGGTGTCGGTTATATGATTAATAGGTTTTTACGGTTCAATTTCATATCGGTTAAAACGATTATACTATCGGTAATCGGTTTTATTTATTAATATCGATTTTATGTCAGTTAACCGATTAAATTATTTAATTAATACACACAATAATTTCTCACAAACTATATCACATGTCACAATGTCTATATTTCAATTCTCTAAATAAAAGAAATTATACTTACTTAATATTAGGGTTGGTAAAATTTGTTCTATGTTCTCTTATTGCTCTGTCTTTAAATATATTTTAGTAATATTTTCTTTTTTTGTTATGATTTATTGCATATTTGATGACAATTTGTGAGTATTTTGTGTTTATTATTTTTTGAGTGTTACAGTTTTCTTGTATTTAGATTTAAGTTTTCGTATTTTAGAATCTTTCTAAGTATGATAGTATTGAATTCTTATGTTTAATTTGTGGTTATGTTGCATCTTGATATTCTTCTTAAATGTATTGCGTTATGTTTAATTTGCTCATGGACAATTTTAAGAAATTATTTATGTAAATATTTACATTTGAATAATTTATATAATTATTTTTATGTCTAATATTTTTTTATTTACTTTCTTATTTTAGATTTAAGATATTATATTTAATATTTTGGAATGTTTCTAAACATGATAATAATAGATTATTATGTTATTTTTTGTGAATTTGCTCATTACAATTATTTGTGGATTATTTATAAAATGATTAATTCAAAAGAATTTTATTGCATTTTGTGATTGATTCGACATTGTTACTAAATCGTTCTCGAAAGTCAAGTCCGAGTTTCATGCTTGATCTAGATTAACATAATTCATTTCTCGAAAGTATGAAAATCGTTCTTGAAAGTATGAAAATTAAGCTTTCAAAAAAAAAATTGACTATGGAACCAAGTTTGGAGATTTTTTTTTAAATAATTATCGGTTAAACGGTAATTAGTTAACCGTTGGTTTCGATTTCGATCGGTTATAAATTTATAAAGCGATTAAACAGTTCGGTTTCGGTTTTCAAATTTTGGGCTACAAAACCGATTAACCTTAAAAATTTTGACCGTTTAACTGTTTAATCGATCGAATCCCACCTATAGATAGAGTTATGAAGGCCAACTGAGCATGGTGAAAAAATGAAGAACCCATGAGATTTCAACAACCCAAATCAAAATTGTTTGAATTTCATACGAAATTTAATTAGATTAAAAATTGAAAGGTTTTAATAATATAATTTCATATTTAACTAACTTTAAACTAAAATCATATTACCCACATGTATTTTTAGTAATAATGTCTATCTTAAATAAAATACATCATACACAAATATATTAAACTATTATTAAAGGCAAAAATATAATATAGCATCTACGACTCAATAAAAATATAAAATTGTTATATAGATAATATGAAATATGGTAAATTAAAGTTTTTTAAATTTTAACATTCAATACTCTATTTTTATTAAATATCAATAAAATAATAGATTAATTTACAAACGTTCATACATTCGCAAAAATGTTTATGCTCGAAATTCGTCTAAATTATTAACGATCATGAAAAAATATTCAAATTATATTCATAGTTCTATTCAAATGAACAAATACAATCATGTACGAGCCGAACTCATTTAGAACACGAATCATTTGTCATAATAATAATAATAATAAATCTTTACTATAGTAACCGGAAATCATTTTTAGTGCTTATGCTAGTTGACTAAGAATTAATATATATATTATTCAATGAAATTGTGTGACAAATATTGGTGCTTCATTTAAAACCTGGATGTGGATCAATCTTTTAAATACCTGTACCGGTCGGTATACTGGACGAACTCATTGGATCGATATATCAGATACGTATTAGAATATTAAAATAAATTAAATTATAGAATATTCATATTTTATTTTTTTTAATATAAATCCGACTCAACCCGTAAAACTCGGGCCGACCCTTAAAAACCCGACCCAACCCGAAAAACCCGTACCTGTCGATATTTTGCCAAAATACCGACCGAAACCAGTATGGTCCAAATTTCTGGTATATCGAAAATTTAAAAGACTCATATGCATGAGAAAGATTCTTAGTGGGTGAAGTTTAATTCATTGTACAGCGAATATACCGAAGATGTGAAGCTGCTAAGACACTTGACGGAGAAATTTTACAGTAGATTTTTTTATTTCCATTGGAAAATCTCTGTGGATGAGAATATTTCTACAAATTGTACCGTACATAAAATTTATTCATACTTCAAGTTTTTAGGGTTTAGGTGTATTTATTATTAGGTCAAAATCTAATAAATAATCAAATATCGATTTTGTTAACCCAACCAATATTTTATTTTGAATATCAGTTACGGATTTGGTTTTGAAATTTTGGTTATTTCGATGTTCGATTTTGATTTGGTACCAAAAAGTGGTTTTCATAATTATCAAACACCATAAACTCTAAATATCACTAATTGATGTTATGTTATAACTGAATTTAACATTTATTTAATTTAAAATAACAAAGTATTATATTATTAACTGTAATATTATTTTAATTTTATAAATTCGATATTTCCAAACCCAACCAATAAAATTTAGTACGGTACTTAAAGAAAATTTTGTATTTGTTCAATATTGATATAAAAGACAAGAAAGTTAGTGGCGACATTAAAGTTTTTATATGAATTAACAAGGGTAATTTATTTATTCAGTTATTATTTATATCATATTCTCAATTTTAATTAGTTAATTTAATTTTTCAATTTATTAAATATAATATATATTTTTATTAAAATAAAAGTAAACATTTTTATGATACTTTCTGTTGAGGGAGAGGCCGAACGTTTCACACAAATTCTGCAATTTCTACTTATGGCAATGTTCTTCGCCGCGTCTTCTTTGTCACTGAAACCTCCTTTTACTGGTGACGTTATCTGGTTTATTGTTTTGGAATTGCATTTTCTTTTGGAATTGTTCTCCTTCTTTTTCTAAACTTGACGTTGTTCTTTTTTGTATTTGCAGTCAACGAGAGCAAAATCGCATTGTTTTCACCGGAGAAAAGGTTTTGTCGTCTGAATCTTGTTCGAAAGGCAAGGGTTACCACCAGTTCAATTGAAATTCCTCGTCAGTGGTACAATTTAGTTCATGATCTTTCTATAAAACCGCCGCCTTCTTTGCACCCAAAGACTTTTCAGCCTTTGACGCCGGAGGATTTGTCACCTTTGTTTCCTGATGAATTAATCAAGCAAGAATTTAGTAATGATAGGTTTATTCAAATACCAGATGAAGTTATTGATGTTTATGAGCTTTGGCGTCCAACTCCATTGATAAGGTTAGAGTTATTGTTGATTTTTGAATCCAAGTTAAATCTGATTACTGTTAGTAAAATTCAGGGCTAAAAGATTGGAAAAATTGCTTGATACTCCTGCAAGAATTTACTATAAATATGAAGGTGTTAGCCCTTCTGGATCCCATAAACCAAACACTGCGGTTCCTCAAGCTTGGTACAATTCAAAACAAGGTGTTAAAAATCTTGTTACTGAAACTGGCGCTGGTCAGTGGGGTTGCTCTTTAGCTTTTGCTTCCAGCTTATTTGGCCTCAACTGTGAAGTAATTATCTGAACTACTGAGTTATTTTTGTGTATCTTAATGGTGTCTTGGTTGCTTTCGAATCTGTGATTCGTGTATATCGAAACATGCATGTCCTTTTCTATGTTGTAGGTATGGCAAGTTCGAGCTTCGTATGATCAAAAACCGTATCGCAAACTTATGATGCAAACATGGGGAGCTAAGTTACACCCTTCACCTTCAATGGTCACGGAAGCAGGCCGGAAAGTGCTCGAAAAGGATCCCAACACACCAGGAAGTTTAGGCATTGCAATATCTGAAGCTGTTGAGGTTGCAGCATCGAATCGTGATACTAAATATTGTCTAGGAAGCGTTCTAAACCATGTGCTTATGCATCAAACTGTTATCGGCGAAGAATGTATAAAGCAAATGGAAGAATTAGGAGAAACACCAGATGTGATCATAGGATGCACAGGGGGAGGATCAAATTTCGGAGGCCTTGTTTTTCCATTCATTCGTGAAAAGCTAAACGGGAAGATTAATCCGTTGATTCGAGCCGTTGAACCAACAGCTTGTCCTTCCCTTACTAAAGGGCTATACACTTATGATTATGGTGATACAGCAGGAATGACTCCATTAATGAAAATGCACACTCTTGGTCATGATTTTGTTCCGGATCCAATCCATGCCGGTAAATATCGACAAAGATTCTCCGATTTTCATTTGTGNTCGTGGCCAGGGGAGTTAAGTCTGGAAGTGTGTATGTGGGGGTCGGATCCATAGCGGATCGACCGGGTATCACAAAACGCAAGACTAAACGAGGACATGTTTGAAATCGACACAAGGGTGAAGATGCGGTAAAACCGGCATTTTTGAGTGGGAGTGGAACACCGATAAAGGTGGATCGGTCGGAGAGGCCTTCGGAAAAATCAATCGATGAGGAGATCGGTGATAGCAAGGTTGATCGGTCGGAAACGGATCCGGGTATGGTCGATCAGACGGCAAATCGGAATACAGGGGAATCGTTAGCTTCTGCGGTTAGACAATGGAGGGCGAGGAAAGCTTCCGAGGAGTGGGAGTTTGCCATGAAGGACGAGAAAGTGTCCTTGGAAGCCAAGACTTCGGTTTTGGGGAAGTTGACAGGTTTTGTCACTTCGGTTAAGTTAGGGATGGGGCATGCCCTAACTTGGTTCACCAGGTGATTTGGCGAACGGGGACTTTCGAGGGTGGACACTTACCTCGAAAGTCGGAGGCGAGAGTTGTTCAACTCTCAAATGGCATCGTGTCGGTGCATAAGTATTGGGCGGACTACTTAAGAAGAATAAAAGATCACCCAACTTCAAGTGAGAGATTGTTAGGAATGGAGGTCGGGTGATAGTCGAAGAGCTCGATGGTGAAAAACCGACCTTGAGAAACCTAACATGAAGCGGTGATGTTGATCGACTTGATGGATCTCAGATCTATTAAGGATATCGATCGGATGATTGTGATGAGTCTATTTGATAGAGGTTGGATTAGACTTGGATCGGGATTCGAGAGTATCGATGGGAAATATCTTTCCTTGACGCATTAAATATATGGAATAAAGATATTGAGATATATCTTATTGGTTATATATATATGGAAGAAAATATGAAGATATATTCTGTTGGTGATATATATGGAAGAAGATATGAAGATATATTCTGGAGATATATATGAAAGAATATATACAAATATATATTGTTATATATATATAGAAGATGCGGTCAAAGATATGTAAAGAGAATATTGTAGAATATTCGGTAGAATATTTCCTAGATTTGATTCTAGTTGGACTCTATAAATAAAGGTCTCATGAAGACAATTGTAATCAATCAATTTTATTCTTCTTGTGATAGTGAGTTCAAGCCGAGGTTTTTCGGTCACGTGGTTTTTTCTCGGTTTTGGGTTTCCACGGTAAATCTTGTGTCTTTTACATTTCTTCATTTACATTCGGTTCTCATCGCATTAATTCGATCCGACCCCAGATAACGTGAGACCCCGGATAACGGGAATTCTTTTCTTCTCCGGAAGGAGGGAATTTTCCCAACACATGTTGCCAAAAACTGATATTAAACCACAAGGCCATTTCTGGTGCTACTAAAAAATCAAATTTGGCACAAAATGGATTAAGGATATAGTTTATGGCATCTACAATGATTTTCCAGATAAAGTATGATGGTTAAATGCAAGGGCAGGACAATCACTTGATCTCATTTGAAAAGCAGGTAATCAATCTACTCTTACCAATCTTGAACTGATTTTTCCCCAATTTAAACCCTAAATTTCTTACACATCTGGAAAATCAGCAATCAATTAATGGAGAGAATCAACTAACCTTGAAATTCCTTTTGACGGAGTAACAAAGGAAGGGCGAATTATCCCTACACATTGCGATGAAGGAATTCCAGTTAGCAGGTAAAACAGCGAGTACCGTACAACATTTCGTCGTTGTTTTGCTCCTCACGGCGATTCCTCTCTTTCTATACTACTCTCCATACAACAAATACGCTGTTTCGAGATCGCCAACGGAGAGAAAGGCGTTCGACATGTTTAGTGGAGAGTGGGTGCCTGATCCGGCAGCGGTGTATTACACGAATAGGAGCTGCGATATGATTCAGGAGTTTAGTTGTATGAAAGTCGGTCGGCCTGACGATGGCTACATGAAGTGGAAATGGCAGCCGGACGACGGTGAATTGGCAGCGTTCGATGCGGCGGAGTTTCTGGAGATGATGAGGGGGAAATCGATGGGTTTTGTAGGGGATTCGTTGGCCAGAAATCATTTCGACTCCCTCGTTTGCCTTTTGTCCCGGGTTAGTTTCACTCTCCTTTCTTCATCTTATTTTTCAATTAATGTTTTTTTCAAAAGTATATTATATTGAAAAATATATTAAAAAATAATTATACTAGGATTAATTTGTTAAATTTTTAATGTGATAATCACTCATTTTTGTTGGATTTAACGAGAATCTCCTACAATTTTTAAATTTATTACATATATTGAATTTATTTAGTTCTATAATCATAATAGCATTGTAATTAATGTTATTTAGTTCTATATTGAATTAATGTTATTATACCATCTGAACGAACTGAATTTTCTATCTTCATATTGATTCATATTTGTATAATATTTTTTTTGTTAATATGCACAATAAGATTCAAAAGGTTTATCGATCGATGTGCAGATGAATAATAAGCATATATCAATTATTGTATGTAAAATAACATTTTATTATTCTTATAATACACAAATATCATTAAAAGCAACTAGGAATGGTGAAATATTATTTTGATATTGTCACTTATTATTAGAAAATAATNATAGATTATTATGTTATTTTTTGTGAATTTGCTCATTACAATTATTTGTGGATTATTTATAAAATGATTAATTCAAAAGAATTTTATTGCATTTTGTGATTGATTCGACATTGTTACTAAATCGTTCTCGAAAGTCAAGTCCGAGTTTCATGCTTGATCTAGATTAACATAATTCATTTCTCGAAAGTATGAAAATCGTTCTTGAAAGTATGAAAATTAAGCTTTCAAAAAAAAAATTGACTATGGAACCAAGTTTGGAGATTTTTTTTTAAATAATTATCGGTTAAACGGTAATTAGTTAACCGTTGGTTTCGATTTCGATCGGTTATAAATTTATAAAGCGGTTAAACGGTTCGGTTTCGGTTTTCAAATTTTGGGCTACAAAACCGATTAACCTTAAAAATTTTGACCGTTTAACTGTTTAATCGATCGAATCCCACCTATAGATAGAGTTATGAAGGCCAACTGAGCATGGTGAAAAAATGAAGAACCCATGAGATTTCAACAACCCAAATCAAAATTGTTTGAATTTCATACGAAATTTAATTAGATTAAAAATTGAAAGGTTTTAATAATATAATTTCATATTTAACTAACTTTAAACTAAAATCATATTACCCACATGTATTTTTAGTAATAATGTCTATCTTAAATAAAATACATCATACACAAATATATTAAACTATTATTAAAGGCAAAAATATAATATAGCATCTACGACTCAATAAAAATATAAAATTGTTATATAGATAATATGAAATATGGTAAATTAAAGTTTTTTAAATTTTAACATTCAATACTCTATTTTTATTAAATATCAATAAAATAATAGATTAATTTACAAACGTTCATACATTCGCAAAAATGTTTATGCTCGAAATTCGTCTAAATTATTAACGATCATGAAAAAATATTCAAATTATATTCATAGTTCTATTCAAATGAACAAATACAATCATGTACGAGCCGAACTCATTTAGAACACGAATCATTTGTCATAATAATAATAATAATAAATCTTTACTATAGTAACCGGAAATCATTTTTAGTGCTTATGCTAGTTGACTAAGAATTAATATATATATTATTCAATGAAATTGTGTGACAAATATTGGTGCTTCATTTAAAACCTGTATGTGGATCAATGTTTTAAATACCGGTACCGACCGGTATACTGGACGAGCTCATTGGATCGGTATATCGGATATGTTTCGTGTATACCGGATACGTTTCGGGTATATCGAATCCGTATTGGAATATTAAAATAAATTAAATTATAAAGTATTCATATTTTATTTTTTTTAATATAAAATCCGACCAAATCCGCAAAAACTCGGACCGACCCGTAAAAACCCGACCCAACCTGAAAAACCCGTACCGACTGATATTTTGGCAAAATACCAACCGAAACCGGTACGGTCGAAATTTAACAAGGGTAATTTATTTATTCAGTTATTATTTATATCATATTCTCAATTTTAATTAGTTAATTTAATTTTTCAATTTATTAAATATAATATATATTTTTATTAGAATAAAAGTAAACATCTTTATGATACTTTCTGTTGAGGGAGAGGCCGAACGTTTCACACAAATTCTGCAATTTCTACTTATGGCGATGTTCTTCGCCGCGTCTTCTTTGTCACTGAAAGCTCCTTTTACTGGTGACGTTATCTGGTTTATAGTTTTGGAATTGCATGTTCTTTTGGAATTGTTCTCCTTCTTTTTCTAAACTTGACGTTGTTCTTTTTTGTATCTGCAGTCAACGAGAGCAAAATCGCATTGTTTTCACCGGAGAAAAGGTTTTGTCGTCTGGATCTTGTTCCAAAGGCAAGGATTACCACCAGTTCAATTGAAATTCCTCGTCAGTGGTACAATTTAGTTCATGATCTTTCTATAAAACCGCCGCCTTCTTTGCACCCAAAGACTTTTCAGCCTTTGACGCCGGAGGATTTGTCACCTTTGTTTCCTGATGAATTAATCAAGCAAGAATTTAGTAATGAAAGGTTTATTCAAATACCAGATGAAGTTATTGATGTTTATGAGCTTTGGCGTCCAACTCCATTGATAAGGTTAGAGTTATTGTTGATTTTTGAATCCAAGTTAAATCTGATTACTGTTAGTAAAATTCAGGGCTAAAAGATTGGAAAAATTGCTTGATACTCCTGCAAGAATTTACTATAAATATGAAGGTGTTAGCCCTTCTGGATCCCATAAACCAAACACTGCGGTTCCTCAAGCTTGGTACAATTCAAAACAAGGTGTTAAAAATCTTGTTACTGAAACTGGCGCTGGTCAGTGGGGTTGCTCTTTAGCTTTTGCTTCCAGCTTATTTGGCCTCAACTGTGAAGTAATTATCTCAACTGCTGAGTTATTTTTGTGAATCTTAATGGTGTCTTGGTTGCTTTCGAATCTGTGATTCGTGTATATCGAAACATGTATGTCCTTTTCTATGTTGTAGGTATGGCAAGTTCGAGCTTCGTATGATCAAAAACCGTATCGAAAACTCATGATGCAAACATGGGGAGCTAAGTTACACCCTTCACCTTCAATGGTCACGGAAGCAGGCCGGAAAGTGCTCGAAAAGGATCCCAACACACCAGGAAGTTTAGGCATTGCAATATCTGAAGCTGTTGAGGTTGCAGCATCGAATCGTGATACTAAATATTGTCTAGGAAGCGTTCTAAACCATGTGCTTATGCATCAAACCGTTATCGGCGAAGAATGTATAAAGCAAATGGAAGAATTAGGAGAAACACCAGATGTGATTATAGGATGCGCAGGGGGAGGATCAAATTTCGGAGGCCTTGTTTTTCCATTCATTCGTGAAATGCTAAACGGGAAGATTAATCCATTGATTCGAGCCGTTGAACCAACAGCTTGTCCTTCCCTTACTAAAGGGCTATACACTTATGATTATGGTGATACAGCAGGAATGACTCCATTAATGAAAATGCACACTCTTGGTCATGATTTTGTTCCGGATCCAATCCATGCCGGTAAATATCGACAAAGAATCTCCGATTTTCATTTGTGTTAAATTTGAATAATTTATGATCCATCCACAGGTGGTTTAAGATACCATGGAATGTCACCATTGATTTCACATATATACGAGCTTGGATTCTTCGAAGCCATCTCGATTCCTCAGTCCGAATGCTTCGAAGGTAACGTTCGTATTTCACATTGGATAACGATACAAGATTGAATCAACTTATACTGTTCAGGAGCGATCAAGTTTGCACGAACAGAGGGATTGATAGCAGCACCGGAGCCAACACACGCCATAGCTGCGGTGATAAGAGAAGCGATTCGTTGCAGGGAGACGGGAGAATCGAAAGTGATTCTCATGGCGATGTGTGGACACGGGCATTTCGACTTACCGGCTTATGATAAGTATTTGCAAGGAAGTATAGTTGATCTTGCACTCTCCGATGAGAAGATTAAGGAATCCTTAAACTGTATTCCACATCCTTAATTCCCACTAATCTCTTTATGAAGAGTATAATGCATAAAAATAAAATATGCACTTGGAGAAATATGCAGTGTGGTTGTAATTTAATATTAAATAATGTAATATTATGTATTATTATGAATATATAAATATGTTTATTGCATTGTGCTAAATTTCCAATATCCTGAAATTTTGAAGATATCAATTTTGGATCGGATTTAACTTATTTAATTTAATAAAAAAAGATATAAGAAATTTATAGAATTTTTTTATTATTTTTTCGAATTAAGAGTAATATAAAATTGAGAATGAATTATAAATTTGTGTATTAGCCGTATATTAATAATTTAATTTATTTTATTATTTTTGTATAGATTCGATACCTGATATAGATGTGGTAATACAATGAGCTCGTCAGGTAATATTTACCGGTTTTTAAAAGATTGGTTTATTGTGTATCAAATTTCATTCTCATTTAAATAATATTTGTAAATATAATATTAATTAGGCCGGATAATATAAAAGGTGGCCCAATAAGCAGCTCTCCGTATGGACTTACCTAACAAGAAGGGCGGATATCCAAGCCCAAATTCCGCCGGAGCGCAACGAGGATTCGGCGATGAGAATTGAGAAGCAATCGGGGAATGCATGAATTCTAAAAAATAATAATATTTAAATAACATAATTTTTTCAAATTTTATTTAATAATCAAAATAAATAGTTTTGAATTACAGATAAAGACAGAAATACACGTAAGTCGTCGATCTCCCGCTTAAAACATTTAACGAATCGAATTCGCCAGTTTCCCGCTCTGAAGGAACCCACGAGAAGATTTGCCCTTCCATTTCTGATCGGATTGAGTTTTGATTTCTGGTTAGATTTTGGATTTGAATCGAATTCGTTCAGTTGTTTTTCATTCATATGATTATCGTTTTGTTCCCTTTGATAATATTTTCTGAGTTTCAAGGGAAAAAGAACGGAATCTGTGATTGAGACGGAATCTGTGATAATATTCCATAAGGCACTCCGATGGACAATGAATCTACTGAAGAATAATCCTCGGGCCACCAAACCCAAGATATATGAAGCATATCTCCATTTTGTAACGGTCATATATTCGTTATTCCCCAGGGTATATATTTTACCCATATATACTGTGTTTTGAAAAAAATTCTACTGAATCTCCCTTCAATTCTTCACATACGACCAATTGCTGGTAGCGATGCTATTTTTGTTGGGAGAATGAAGCGATCTACTACGCATTTGGTACGAATTGATTAGATTTCTGAAAGAGAAGGAAGCAATTCTTTACGCTTGCAAATGAGATTTATGTTTTTCCTGTTTTAATTTTAGTTTGTCAAGTTGTTTAGGTATGTTAAAGGTTAGAAATATGATTTTATATGTACTTTATATGAATTTCCAACAATCGTTTTTGTTTAATTTTGGAATTTCACATAATGTGGAAACTATAGGCATTGTGTTGATATGAAAACTGTATTCATATTTTGTATTGAATATATCCATGGATGTTCATAGATCCCAGAGGTCAAAGAGTCAAATAGGATTTGGCCAGCCTTACTTGAGTCTGGTTTTTTCTGCTATCAACAGGCTCCTCCCAGAAAGCTACCCATGTAAGGGCGGTCATTGTTGCAAGGGTCGCCAAACGTAATATCTGAATGACAATTGTTTGATCCCAATACATTTTGAAACTGTTAATATAAGCAGCCTTGCAGGATATGCAATCAAAGCATGATACCAACCCTGGTTCCTTCCATATTTCACATTCTTCATCGTCTGCTGCTGGTCCTGGTACTATTTTCCATGTAGACATTGTCACTTGTGTCATATTGCAGCGTGTTGGTGGCATGCAGCACCCAGCCTGCAAAATAAAACATCAGCTTATAAATTAAGCAGGTACTTTTTTCTTTTTCTAGAATATGTGGATTGAAGCTAGGAAAATAGAAGCATACCTCCATCATATAGTTTTTCTCATCATTGGATTGCTTCCTCATTATTTCACATGAATTGCTTTTGATGTAGCATTCTTTAGTGAGATGCCATGATATACCATTTGCCATAACCAAAGGCAATAGAGGGTTAAAATATGTGATCCATACACTGTTGCTTGCTTTCACAAAGAGCATATCTGGATCCCCTTTCGGCAACAATATAGTGACAAAGATGAAAAACGCGAAAAAAGCCATGGCTACAATGGTGAGAATCCATTTATAGAATAATTCCATATGCTTTGAGTTTACACATGATATTAGTATCCCAATTGATGTCATAACTATAGTACATGTTCCCATCCACATAAAAGTCTTGATATTTTCATGTGGACAAGGCTTTTCGTTCATTGTTTGAATCTCCTCCATGTCCTGGGCCATCAAAATGTAGGATATTCCAAAAAAGAAGAGTACAATATTGAAGAAAGTGAGAAGAATTCTGTAGAAACTCAACATGGTAAAAGATCCTCGGTGTTACCGGGATTCTTCCTTCTTCAACAACCGTGACACAGGTTAAGAATCATTCTCAAAATAACACTAATATTGATTCATATAATCTGTTTTTTTCATCAGGGATTGTTCTGTGCCACGGTTCTCGGCCGAAGGAAGGAAAATCCTTAACTTGATAGATCCAGTAGCAAAATCCCCTTTATGGGTAAGTAGATCCTTACCCAGTAACCCCTCCCTTTTACTATTAACCTTTCGAATGATGTGGTTTTATAACAAAAAATGCATGCTAAATTTAGTATAGTTATCAATAACCATGCATTATTAATTCTTTCAATGTGTGGTTATTGTTATTATTATTATTAATTTTTGATACACTCATTTACTAAAGTTGAAATTGAATATAGATGCAAAAAATTATAGTGTCTAAGTAGTCAACTTTGTGGTTTCAAAAGTAAGCTCTTATTAAATAAATCATTACAATACACTAGCTTATAGCATTAATGAGATGCTTTGACTTTAGATTAACAGGGTAAGTATAGTGTATAATCTCTTGTTTCATTTCCACAGAAGGAAGTGATGCCGATGGCAAAGTCACAGTCAAGAAGGGGAGGAATAGCAAATTCCGTCGGGCTTGTAGTCTTATTTTCCCTGCTTACGGTATTCTCACTTTTTCTATTCTCTTCACCTTACAAGAGCTCCGTTGGTTCTCCACGGCGGCTGAATGGTTTGGAATCAGATGGGAAGAAGATATGTGACTTGTTTACCGGTGAGTGGGTGATTGATTCTGCAGCTCCTTATTATACAAATACAACATGTGCTACGATTCAGGAGCATCAGAATTGTATGAAGTTTGGGAGACCGGATACTGGATTTATGAAGTGGCGGTGGCGGCCGGACGGCTGTGAGCTGCCGGTGTTTGATCCGGTGGTGTTTATGGAGATGATGAAAGAGAAATCTATTGTGTTTATTGGTGATTCTTTAGCAAGGAACCATTTGCAGTCCCTTATCTGCCTCTTGTCAAGGGTAAGTCTCATATCAAGTTTAATGTTGATTTGGGATTCATGGGAGTGATTGATTTGCTTGCAGGTTGCTAAGCCGGTGGATTTCTCCGACCCGACGGCGGAAAACAGGCTATACATTTACTCCGGCTACAACTTTAATCTTTCCATCATCTCATCTCCGTATCTTGTCCGGAGAAAGACCAGTGACTCCGGCGATGGCACCGGTCCATTCAGCCTTTTCCTCGACGAGTTCGATGTTAAGTGGACGGATGGAATCGGTGGGTTTGATTACATTATAATCTCCGCAGGTCACTGGTTCTCTCGCCCTTCTTACTTCTACCTTAACCGTACTCTCGTCGGCTGCCTCTACTGCTCCGACCAAAACGTCACTCAGCTATCGTCGTCCTACAGCTACCGTCGCGCATTCAACACGGCGTTCCGGGCGATTAATTCTGCGAAGAATTTCACGGGCGTCACGTTCCTGAGGACGTTCGCACCGTCACACTACGAAGGTGCGCCGTGGGATAAGGGCGGAGATTGTCCGAGGACGGCGCCGTTTAAGCGGGGAAAGATGAGGGTTGAGGATCACATCAAGGAAATGAATTCGGTTCAGTTGGAGGAACTGAGAATTGCACAGAGAACCGGACGGAAGAAATTCATGGTTTTAGATGTTACGGCGGCGATGACTCTCCGTCCTGACGGACACCCGAGTAAGTACGGAAGATCGGTAGGGATAAATCAGACATTTCCCAATGACTGCGTTCATTGGTGCCTTCCCGGTCCCATTGATGTTTGGAACGACTTGCTTCAAGAAATGGTGAAAAGAGAAAACGGGTACGGGTTTGGAACCGCAACCGTATAATATAACAGTATAGAATACGAATTAATTTCATTTTTTTCACGGTGGGAATTTACTTTTACTTAAGCCATTCAGATCAAGATTTATAGTACTGAGAAATTGCAAAGTTACATTAGTGTATATTTTTCATCTTCTTCCAAGCACAACAAAACACATAATCAGGCCAAAGTTCTTACAAATTCAACGATCCAAATCAATCGGGACTAATTGTACACTTGCAATACCCTTAACGGAAAATATCAATACTGGGGATATAAATAACGGAAAGTTACCAGTCATAATGTTAATTATTAATGTGTTACATCACATGAGCACATAAATGATCTTATGTTGTGATTGTTCACCAACTTGAACATCTCTTTCCATTTATGGGCCCAATTACTCCATCCTCCTAAGTCCTAATCACCTAAGAATCTAATTCTGAGTAGAATCAATATTTTTTAATTAAACTATATAATATTAAACTAAAAATAAGTAAAAATGAGATGTTACACAAACATTGCTGTGTTGCACAGATTCGTGGGGTGTGTGCCTTGCAACGCACTCCATCTCACTCGGTGCGGGGTGCGCAAATCCCTACCGGGTGCGTCTTTTTTTTTAATCCTATCGGGTTCGTTAGATTATTTTTAATACTGTTACTTTAGAATATTTAACTCGTTAACTATAATGAACGTGTTCATTTTTTTACATAATCAATTTAGTTTCTACGTAGAACTATGTAATTTATTCCGTAAAGTAGAAACTCAAACTAAAATATTTAACATTATGCAATAATGATATAAAAGACCTAAAGTTATCAAGTGTAAAGACTTGTCATTTTCTCATTGAAGTTTTAACAAATAATATTTTAGTCATTTTTTGTTGAGAATACGTATCCCATATCGAATATGAGATATTATGAGTAATTAATTTGACGAATGATCTTATGTATTGGGTTATACAAACATTCTTTTGATCTATTAAATACAAAAAAATGATCTTGCTCGAATCTTACATTTTGATATTCGTGTGTTGTATTCTATAAAGTTTTGCATAGTTTTATACATGATGTAAATGTTCGAGTTTTGACGATATTTTTAGATTGTAGATACACATATATCACCAGAAATTACGTTTACCAGATAATTTAATATATATTTTAATTAATTTAAATTAACGCACCATTAATTGGATTCGTAAAATTTTACACACCCCACACTCTGCACCGTGCAACCTAGAAACATTGTTACCAACTTACCATTCAAGTATCATTTTCAAGTACAAAGAGTTTTAAGATTTATGGTTTAAATGTAGAAACATTTAAAATTAAACATTTTGGTTTATAGAAAATATCATTTAATCTCTAATTCGATATCATCCAAAGATAAATTAATGATTTCTAAGATTCATGCTTCTCATAACTTAACTAGAACAAGTCAAATCGTACAAAAAGTGGACTCGGATTCTTCTAGCTAAAACAAATGTTGGCTCATCACAACACCATGTTGCCAAAAACTGATATTAAACCACAAGGCCATTTCTGGTGCTACTAAAAAATCAAATTTGGCACAAAATGGATTAAGGATATAGTTTATGGCATCTACAATGATTTTCCAGATAAAGTATGATGGTTAAATGCAAGGGCAGGACAATCACTTGATCTCATTTGAAAAGCAGGTAATCAATCTACTCTTACCAATCTTGAACTGATTTTTCCCCAATTTAAACCCTAAATTTCTTACACATCTGGAAAATCAGCAATCAATTAATGGAGAGAATCAACTAACCTTGAAATTCCTTTTGACGGAGTAACAAAGGAAGGGCGAATTATCCCTACACATTGCGATGAAGGAATTCCAGTTAACAGGTAAAACAGCGAGTACCGTACAACATTTCGTCGTTGTTTTGCTCCTCACGGCGATTCCTCTCTTTCTATACTACTCTCCATACAACAAATACGCTGTTTCGAGATCGCCAACGGAGAGAAAGGCGTTCGACATGTTTAGTGGAGAGTGGGTGCCTGATCCGGCAGCGGTGTATTACACGAATAGGAGCTGCGATATGATTCAGGAGTTTAGTTGTATGAAAGTCGGTCGGCCTGACGATGGCTACATGAAGTGGAAATGGCAGCCGGACGACGGTGAATTGGCAGCGTTCGATGCGGCGGAGTTTCTGGAGATGATGAGGGGGAAATCGATGGGTTTTGTAGGGGATTCGTTGGCCAGAAATCATTTCGACTCCCTCGTTTGCCTTTTGTCCCGGGTTAGTTTCACTCTCCTTTCTTCATCTTATTTTTCAATTAATGTTTTTTTCAAAAGTATATTATATTGAAAAATATATTAAAAAATAATTATACTAGGATTAATTTGTTAAATTTTTAATGTGATAATCACTCATTTTTGTTGGATTTAACGAGAATCTCCTACAATTTTTTAATTTATTTAGTTCTATAATCATAATAACATTGTAATTAATGTTATTATACAATCTGAACCAATTGAATTCTCTATCTTTATGTTGATTCATATTTGTATAATATTTTTTTTGTTAATATGCACAATAAGATTCAAAAGGTTTATCGATCGATGTGCAGATGAATAATAAGCATATATCAATTATTGTATGTAAAATAACATTTTATTATTCTTATAATAAAAAATATCATTAAAAGCAACTAGGAATGGTGAAATATTATATTGATGTTGTCACTTATTATTAGAAAATAATGTGCAAAAAGAACCCCCTTACTTTTCTTATTCATAAAATGACCCCTGTATTTTATAAAATAGCAAATCAGTTGGCTAAATGAAAAGGAATTGCAGGTTGCTATTCCGGTTATAGAGGCAAAGATATTCGGTAAGAAGATCTACATGTACAAAGACTACAACGTGAACCTAACTGTGATCTGGTCAGTTTATCTCGTCCACGCTGAAGCCACTCTGATAGAAGATTACTCACGCCCCTTCAATATCTTCCTCGACGAATTCGACCATTTCTGGACGACCAAAATCAATGACTTAGATTACATTATCGTATCCTCCGGCCGATGGTTCACTCGTCCTTCTTATCTATACATCAACCGAACACTCATCGGTTGTCTACATTGCAATGATCACAATGTATCTCAACTTCCTGTACCATTTGCATACCGGACCGTCTTCAAGACGGTGTTCCGTGCAATCAATATGGATAAAAGTTTCACCGGAGTTACCGTCATGAGGACATTGTCACCATCTCATTTCGAAGGGGGGGATTGGAATACCGGAGGGTATTGCCGGAGGATTAAGCCGTTTAGGCGGGAAGAGATTAAGTTGGAGAAGTGTGTTGAGGAGATGAGGTTGGGACAGTTGGAGGAGCTGAGAATTGCACAGAGAGATGGGGGGAGGGAATTTAGGCTACTGGATGTCACAATGGCTATGGCTTTACGGCCGGATGGGCACCCGGGTCATTACGGTCGATCAAGGGGCACCGATGATTGTGTGCATTGGTGCCTCCCTGGTCCTATTGATGCTTGGAATAGTATGTTGCAGGAGTTATTGAGAACACAAGTTAACACATAAGTGATTGGAATGGAATGGAATGTTAAAGAGTAGTAAAGACAGGTTCCGTAATCACAGATTTGGTACTCCGAAGAGAACGGGCTGTTCGGTACGTACACCAAATCTTTATTTTAGTAGCTCGCAAAAAAACAAAATTACGATGCTTTTATCACTAAACAAACACAAATTAGATATCATTGCTTTGATACCAAATATAACAATCTGTTTCCATTTACATTATATTGTCCGTTCTGAACTAACTATTCTTAATGACTCCTATGTAGTTTTCATGGTTTTTTTTCTTTAGCCATAAACTTCCATGTGGCCAACCATCTTGATTCTATCCATGATAAGTACATTTAACTTTTTGGCTCTACTGAAATTCTTATCACTTTGCAAGGGAAAAAAACCTCGTACAATATTAGATAAATCACTATACTTAACCTCTGATCGTTTTTCGTTTATAGTCGATATTGGGATTCACTAAGGAGACTCGGCACCTCTTCATATATGTTTCAACGTACTCGTTGAGGTTTGTCTCACACACCATCTATGAACCCGTGTCCTTCTACGATACTAGATGTAAGAGCCCTAGGGTGTGCCGAGGCACCCTTATTACCAACACTAATATGAGTAGGCATAAGGGTATATGGGTGTTTTTTACATAAATCATGCAATTCTAACAAATACTTTTAAAAATTCACGATCAAATCTCTTAAGCAACCACAAATATTTGCCACATTTTATCGCACCTCGTTTTTTTAATATTTAATCCAAACTGACCCAAAGTTAAAAAGCAATCTTGATGAGTACTAATAAGTGGAGAAACAAAATATAAAGCAAAAAGGCTGACCTTAAAAGCATTAATCTCTCCAAGCTCTCACTTCTTCGAGCCAGATGAAGAGGAAGCTTGTAATCATCGTAATCAGATGGATGATTAGTGTAAGAGTTGCTTCTTGCAAATCTATTCTTAGTGGTATTTAGATCCGAATTGCAGCTCTCTATTCTTTTCCACATCCCGTTTAGCTTTTCTAGTTCATTCTCAAGGAGATGGATTTCGCCAATGAGGCCTTCAGCTTGAGACTGAATGCAGAGAAAGAACACAACTGATACAACATTTAAAGCATCAAAAAGTGATTGAATGAATGGAGAAAGATTTCACCTGTTTACCAGCAAGCTGTTCTATCAGGCTGTGAAGCTGCTTATCAAGTGCTTTCTCTCGTTGTGCTGCGTACATGTAATGGGTACATAAAGTAATGTCTTAAAGAAACAAATCAACAAAATGTCTGGAAATGGTGATCCCATATGCATTCTGATCACGTTTCTTATTTCCCAGCAGACTAAAGTACCTGGAGTGGGCTGCTTCAATGCACTTTCTTGAACTTGTTGCCATTTTTTCTCCAGTTCTTGCACAGTCTTCTCCATTGAAACCTGAGAATGGATAAAAGTTACATCAATTCATGTAGATAAAGGAATTCTTGCAATCCCTAACTAACCATCTCCTTTTTCTTGTTCTCCAACAATGCTAGCTTTGAAGCCTTTTCCTCTTCCTGAGCTTCGTTAGCTGATTCCGAATCATTAAACGATTTCCCTGATTCTGCAGAGTCACAGTTTCCTCTGGAACCTCTTGCACCTCGTAGCTCCGATTTCAGGCTCTCCTCAATTTGGTCAATTTCCTGCAGGGCGAGATTGTTATGGAAATTATCTTGCAAAAAACCAACTCGTTTGAGAAATGAGAACTAGTATGGAAATTGAATTCCGACCTTCAACTTACTTTGAAGCAAATCCGCCTCCTTCAACCTCTCCTCGATCTTTATTTCACAATTAGATATAGAATTTTGATATTCAATGTTTTCATCTTGCAAGCGTTCCTCTCTAAGCTGTGCCTGGAGTAACCAAAAATACGCGAATAAAAATAACAATAAAAGAAAAGCCTCTTTAACAAAATTCGTAATCCGCAAATCAGCGTGCGAAGATAAACGAAAAACCTCTTGTTTTGTTGCCGTGTGAGCATTAAGCTGCAGTGCGAGAGCATTATTAGAGGCAACAGATCGAGCATGGAAATCGGGAAGGCGTTGTGAAATATCCGGCGGGGGCAATCTCATCCGCAGATCTTGGATCGAACGGTTCAAGGAAGCTGATTTCTGGTCAAGTTCTTGAACATAGGCTAACTGTTCTGCTGTGAAGATCGGAGGGAAGGATGCCTCATCCTTCTCTCCATCGCTTTTCTCGCCGCCGACGCCGCCGACAACGTCAGCCGCCCAAGCCAAAAGCCCCGCCATCTCTAGCAACTTCCGACTCGATCCAGCTACCTTTAATATTCTGTTTTATTTAATTTTTTCCTCGTGTTTTTCATGGCCAAATGAAGGCCCAGAAATTGGGCTGCACTCACAAAATGGGCCTTCCAGGCTCACCTTTAACTGAATTATCATATAATTTAAAATAATTATGAAAATATATATTTTATTGTGTTAAGTAATCCCTAATCTCAGGATAGACATGGGTCCGTATAATCCGTTAGACCGATTCAACCCGTAAAACAGATCAATCCGTGGGTTGATCCATTAAATATCATTGTACGGATTGTGTCGCAATTTTCAACCTTCAACCCGTACAAATTGATCCGTACGAGTTGAAGTGGGCTAATTTTGATTTTTTTTTAAAATTTTAAAATTAAAATTGAAGTTTTTTTAATTTTATGGTTTATATTATTCAACCCGTTGACGGGTTGAGCGGTACATTCAACCCATTGGATCAAGAAAAATTCTCAACCTGTTGGACCAACCCATATGAGTTGATGGGTTCAACGGATTCAACCCGTAATCCGTTTGGTTAGATCCATACCCACCCCTACCTAATCTCAACAATATTTGAAGCAATTTAAAATAATTATGAAAAATACACTTTACGGATGTTTGGTAATCCCTAATCTTACGACATTAGAAGCACCACGTGTACCGCCAGGATGATTAGAATCAGCACTTTTGAAAACTTGGAACCGTTGCTTTACACGCCAATTTTGATAAATCTTCTCAAAGCTTCCATGAGATAGCTTTGTACTTTCATTTGCTTTGCTGATGGAGTTGCCATCTTCTTCGCTGCAGAGTTCTTTTTCTTCAGACTTCGCCATCAGTGCGGAATCAGATAATTTGGTTAGGGTATTAAGTAATCCGAGAGATTCTCTAAAAGATCGCCGGAGGCGGAGATTTTCGAACAATTTGCATTCGTTAGAGACTCCGCCTCGTATTCAGAAGTCAATCAGCCGTGATATTGGTCATGCTGCGGCTGAGACTTATTTACTCACACGGCTCAGCTTCAATCTACTTGGCTATCTTGGGTACTTGTTCTGTTTTTTCTTTTCCTATCTTTATACTCTCTTCTTATTTTGGAACTTCAGTATTCCGTGTTACTATGCTCTTTCTTGAAAATTTATACGGAGTATTGCTATACGAATTTTCTGGTTTAAGTTTATATTTCCTGATCATTTCTTGTATTCAGGCTTGGCTATCTGTGGATAACAAAGCTACTCGCTCTTGTTCTTTATGCCTCTTTACTCATGCCTGGATTTCTCCAAGGCAAGTAGTGAGTGATTTTATAGTGATATTTTTGTGATGCTGAAAAATATGATCTGTGCAACTCATGTATTTGCGAATCGTGCTATCTTCCTGCAAAATAAGCCAAGGGATGTTGAATTTATTGTCTAAGTTCATTGCAGTTGCTTTCATCTATTACTTTTCAAGCCAAGTACATCGAAGTATTGTTTATGGCAATCAACCAAGAAATAGGTTTGTTATTGTCTTTGCTTGTAGTGTTATTTATATCTACTTTGGTAGTTGCTGAATAAGCAGATAATTGCATCACAGGATGGATTTTTATTTACCTGCAAGCTCTGATGGATTGAAGCCCGTAGTAATATTCGTGACTGGTGGAGCATGGATTATTGGGTGCGTCGAGAGAATTTTCTTTAAATTGTCTTAGGAATAATGCATTACCTGATGAGACACTAAAAAACATTGATAACAGCTAAAGCCAGAGCATGAATGGCATCTTCATTCTCTTTAGTATCTTTGTCACTAGTGTTCTTTTTTATGAATGCAGTTACAAGGCATGGGGTTCGCTTCTAGGACTGCAGTTGTCAGAAAGAGACATCATTGTGGCATGCATCGATTACAGGTATCTTGACTTTGCAATGATATGATTTATTTAATAAACTCAGTAACATCCTTTTTGTGTCGTCTAGAAATTTTCCACAGGGAACAATCAGTGATATGGTGAACGATGTTTCTCAAGGCATTGCATATATTTTTGAGAATCTTGGTGAAATCGGTGGAGATCCGAACAGGTTAGTCATTCTAATGTGCAACGTATAGAACTTGAATAGGAGATTAACTCGTGACAACAAATTAGTATTCCGAATCACATAAATGTCACAGGATTTATCTAATGGGTCAGTCAGCTGGTGCACATATTTCTTCTTGTGCTCTTCTACATCAGTCAATCAGAGAATCAAGAGGGGAGAGTGTGAAATGGAGTGCATCCAAAATACATGCATATTTTGGTTTGTCTGGAGGGTATGCGATATCCTTCAAATGAAGTAGTTTTGTTTTCTATTGGTTTTCTTTTACTGTATTTTACGATCTATTTGCAGATACAATTTGCTTGAACTAGTTGATCATTTCAACAATAGAGGCTTGTACCGTTCTATCTTCCTGAGGTATAATCTATTCCAAACGCATTTTAGCATACTTGTGCATTGATTTTGCAGTAACAATTGCTTTGCTTCGGTTATCAAGTATCATGGAAGGCAAAGAATCATTGGAACAATTTTCTCCCGAAATCATCGTGCAAGAAAACAAAACCTCCGCAGTTTCTTTCCTTCCACATGTTATTCTATTTCATGGAACCTCAGACTATTCCATTCCATGTGATGCAAGGTCAGTATTTCAATCTTGTGTTGCACTCATGATCTAGTAAAACCGTTTATGCTACCGATATCAGCATCTATACTTTGTTTGTTGTACGGTGCAGTAAAACATTTTTTCATGCACTTCGAAGAGCTGGGGCAAGTGCGGAACTCATACTCTACGAAGGGAAAACCCACACGGATTTATTTCTCCAAGTAAGTGATTTTATTTGTTCATTTTTCAAAGAAACAACCATTTAAGGCAAAGTTGACATGAAATACAGGATCCTCTCCGTGGGGGAAAGGATGAACTTTTTGACTATATAGTGTCATTCATACACAGAGATAACAAGGAAGCTCTTTCCAGGGACTCCATGCTTCCCCCAAGGAAACGCTTTGTCCCCGAGATACTCCTTAAATTAGCGGCCAAAGTGAGCCCCTTTTAGCCTCCTTATAAGTAAAAGGTATTCACTCTAACTAACGCCTCTGTGTGAAGGAAAGTAGCTATTCTGATCTCTCTGTTTCAGGCATTTTTTCCTATTTTAACTGAACAACTGTTATTGGTTCATATCTCATGTGCAGTGGACTTTTTGCTAATGGTAGTTCATAATGTCAGATACAGCATTAAAAATCCAACCTCTTTCCACATGGTCTGTTCCAATTCACGTCAATTTTACTATCTTTGGTGCCTCAATGGCAATACACCCAGGCCCAAACCACGGTGTATTCAAGGTAAGGAGGTGGGTTGGTTTTGTTTCAAGCTATTTGACCTAAATGAATACAATAAAATGGATAATATTATGTAAGTGGAATGTATATGCTTACAAGGCATTTAATGTTGAAATTAAATTCAAATAGTGTTCCTGCATTTGCATTTGCATTTGCATTTGTAAGCCTAAACATGTAATTTTCGTAACTTTCTTCTACTTGAATGCATCATAACCTTGATTGGCTCCTCTTCAGAATATACGTTAGTGTCTTTTTTTTTACAAAAAATCTATCCTTATATTATTAGCTATTATGTTGTTGGTAAAATATGTTTTACCTAACCAAATTTTTTGTATTATTTGGTCAATATAAATGTTTCTAACTTTTTTATAATGGTATGAATTCTTTGATATATCATATATAAATATTTAAATTTGTTCAATACTTTAATTATATGTATTTTCATAGTTTATTATATTATCTCATATATCATTATATATGAATGCAAAAATATAATTCTTCATTAGTCATCATGCTTTAAGTTAACTTAGAATATCATTCTTATTGACATTATTAAATATATATTTTTGTTTTACTATAATAAATTTGTTTTATAAATTAAATTGTAATATATTAATATTGATTAATAATATTTTTAAATTAGAGTTATGAAAATATTTATTTTTTTAAAAATAAGATGGATTGTTTGAATTTGGATTCATCCAATTTGAATTGATTTTTTGTTTTGGGTTTACAAAATAAAATTTTGGATTTTGGTTTGTTTTAGTTTTAGCCAGTTGCCACCCATAACCTTAACTCTTCACCTTATGTGTATCCTCTTTTAGTTCGGTGACTTTCTGAATTATTATATGTTGCATAGGTGTGGTTGCGAGATTCAAGGTGTGAGAGTGTAGAGTGCATAAATTTTTAATTAATGGTGCGTTAATATAATTAAATATAAAGTCAAACATTTACAAATTAATATTCAAATTATAACAATAAGATTTTCATTAGATCTATTCCATTTTTCTTCAAATTTAAGTTGTATAAGATAAATGCATTTGATATTTAGACAGGTTTAAAATATTTTTCCTATTTAATACGAATATTTTTCATTATATAAAAAAACATATTTTGAAATATATAATATTATACATATTTTTAGTACCTCTATATCTATTAATTTTCTAATGTATAATATCATTGTTTTTTTATGTATACTCATCGTTGATGTCATGTCCACAAGTTTGTAAATTATTGTCTTGAATGGGCTCGAATATTAAACAACGACTTCTTTAAGTCAGAATTTTTAAAAACAAATATTTTTCAAATTTGATTAAGAACTCTGGAAATTAAGATAATACAAAAGAAATTTTCTATAAAAATAAACATTAGAAAATTTATGTTATAAGAATGAAATAAAATCAGAATAATTTATGTCAAATGAGATATTGAATTCAATTATGGAAAAAACGGAATCGGGAAAAAAACACAATCGTAGTACAAATTTTATCATCCCCACCCCTAAGATTCGCGCACCATACACCCGGTGCGTTGTGGTCTATTGAAAAGCACGTACCCCCACGAATCATACAACATAGAAATTATTTCTTACTTGGAATGTGGTTTGAGTAAAAGAAAGATGGATACCCTAATTTTGCTTACTTCGTTTCTTTTCTTATGTGATTATGTGGCATTTTCTTGTTAACAAATTGGAATTTAGAACTTAGATGCGAATTTATTATTTATGGGTTCTCATTTTGTTTAAATATCTTTTTTACTGTTATTTAAACAAAATATTAGTCAATGCGAATTTTTATAGGGTCGAAACAAAAGCATCTTTAAGTTAGGAAAAATAGATATGAAATTTATAGAATTGTATTATTATTATTATAAATTGAAAACTATTTAAAAAATTATGTATTTTATCTTTTGAATAATTTATTTTTTTATTATCAATGAAAATATTTAATATACTTAAAATATATTGAGTATTGATTCTATTATAATCTATGCAGCATCGACTCATCTGACCGATTCGACACGACTTTGTAAGAAAGAGTCTGAATTTCGATTCGGTTTGAATTATTAAATAAAAACAAATTTAAAAATAATTATTATAATTTGTTGAAAGTTGTATAAACTCCAAGTTTAAAAATACAAATATTTATTAATTTATTATATAAGAAAATTTAATTTATAAAAATGAATAACATTCGTCGTTTTACTATTTCCCCCAAAACAATCATTTTTCGGTCCATAACTTATAATCTATCGCTTGCACAAATAATTCACAAGTAGATCGATAACATAAGAAAATCGTAAAAGCACGTAAGATACGTTTGTGATAAAGAAAAAATCGAATTATAGAAGTAATTAAAACGATATCGTTTTGTGTCAAGTGTCGGAGCGAGTTGAAGAGTCCGATACGAATAAATGTGAAATATTGAAGAGTAAGCATAGATTATAACGACTTGTATGCCTACAAAATTGATTTGATCCAATCAACTGTAATAGAGTGAAGTGTCTTAATATAACACGCGTTTCGGTGTGAAGGGTAAGAAGAAGACTTTTCTTCAATGGTGGACTTGACTTAATAATTCTACCGCCTGACTCTCTACGTCTTCTTCAAAAATCCTCTGAATTATTTTTCAATCTTCACTCAGATTTCAAATTATGGATCTTTTCTATGTGATTTTCATCTTCTTCGTTTCAATTTCGCAGTTGATTCAAGCTCAGCAGCCTTACGAAGGAGTGGGTACAACCAATTGCTTAACATCCGATACTTCCACCGGACTTTTCGGATATTCCTGCAACGGCGTTGCTCAGAGCTGCCAATCTTTCTTAACTTTCCGGGCACAGCAGCCGTACACTACCGTGACATCAATTTCAGCTCTAATAGGTTCGAATTCGTCGCAAATGGCTGGAATCAACTCAGTTTCTGAAAACGCGACGCTGGAGAATAATTCCATGGTAATTGTTCCTGTTATATGTTCTTGCTCCGGTCAATATTATCAGTACAATGCTTCATATCTTATATCCGCCGGAGATACGTATTTGGATATTGCAAACGATACTTTTCAGGCGTTATCGAATTGCCAATCAATTCAAGCTCAGAATTCCATTCCGGCGAATAATCTAAATATCGGAGACCGCATCACTGTGCCGTTAAGATGCGCTTGTCCGACGAGAAATCAAATGAATTCCGGCTTCAATTTTCTGATGAGTTATTTGATCAATTCGAATCAAAATATTGAAGGTATAAGTGAACTGGTCGGAGCTGATACATCTGCTATTCTTGCTGCTAATCAGTTGTCTATATCTAGTTTAATCAACCCATTCACCACTCTTTTGATTCCTCTTCGTAATCTTCCGACGAGGAACCAGCTTAACGTTCCTCAGCCGCCGCCTCCTCCCGCCGGTGGCGCCCTTCCGTCTCCTCCTACAGTAAGCCGTGGATCAAACAGAACTTGGGTATTCATTCTTGTTGGTGTTGTTGGAGGTATTTCTTTACTAGCTTTCTGTCTCTGGTTATTGAAACGGAAGATGAAGAAGAAACCTGCTCCTGCTTCTTCTTCTTCACAGAGCTTTGAAGCTGTAATACAACCAGTGAAGAACAAGAAAGGTACAGATTTTGATGAATCTCAGTCACAGGAATTTCTCGATAATCTCTCAAGCATAGCGAAATCTTTAAAAGTCTACTCATTTGAAGAACTTAAAGCATCAACAGAAGATTTCAGCTCAAAATACTTGATCAAAGGATCAGTTTACAGAGGTAAAATCAATGGCGATTTTGCAGCAATCAAGAAAATGAATGGAGATGTTACAAAGGAAATCAATCTTCTCAACAAGATCAATCATTTCAATGTCATACGTTTATCTGGTGTTTCATTCAACGAAGGACATTGGTACCTCGTTTACGAATACGCCTCAAACGGGCCGTTAAACGATTGGATTCGAACAACGAATCCCGATCGAAAACTCGATTTGAACCAGAGACTACAGATTTGTTTAGATATATCAACAGGATTAAACTATCTTCATCTCTTCACTTCTCCTCCTTATGTACACAAAGATTTGAGTAGCAACAATGTGTTACTTGATCAGAATTTCCGAGCCAAGATTTCAAATTTCGGGTTAGCACGATCTGTCGAAGGAGAAGGTGAATTTGCATTAACAAGACATATTATTGGAACAAAAGGATACATGGCTCCTGAGTATCTTGAAAGTGGAATAGTTTCACCAAAGCTTGATGTTTATGCATTTGGGATTCTTTTGCTTGAGATTTTGACCGGAAAAGAAGTTTCGGAGTTGTCGGAAAACGAAACGAAGCATATTTTAAATGCTTCAGATTCTGAACATGTGAGAATTGAAAAGGTAAAGAGTGTGATTGATCCTACATTGCTCGAAAACTTCCCACAGGACATTGTTTTTGTGTTGTTCCGAATCGTCGAAAGTTGTCTCGATAAAGATCCTTCGAATCGTCCTGACATGGACGAGGTTTCTCAGACAATAGAGAGAATCTTGGCTTCTATGTTGTCTGGAGAATGGTCTATTAGCATCTCTGAGAATTAGGCACCAGTTGCATAACTCTGTCTAGATACATGATTCCGGTGCCTTTTCTTAATGTTGTGTGTAAAATTATGTTTGAATTTTTGTGAGAACTTGGGCTTTTTTTCGCAGCAAAAATAATGGATTTTAAGTCAATAACATTAAGGCCCACATATCGGAACTAGGCTTTTATGGCCCGAATTAGATATCTTAATTGGGCCTTCTATATCTTCAAATATTTTTAAAAAATAATAAAACTTTTTGGGAAAAATATTTAGATTTCGATTGTTTTAATGATAAAATACTTTATTATATTGTATTATTGATATTTTTTATTATTAGCTATTTATAAATATGTTGAGAAAATAATGTATTCCTTTCCCAAAATTTTATAGTTTTGGTAAATCTTTTATCTCAATGGTTTTTAACATCATATTTAGTTATTAAATTATATGATTTTGACATATATGATCCTATAAATTCAAACACATTTGGTAAATTAAATTCTCAAAGTGACAAAAAGATCTTCGAATTTTTTTTTCGCCGATTATCTCAATTGCAAAAATTGAAAATTTTTGGAGGAATTATAACGTACACACTAAACTTTATATACGGATTTAAAAAAAATACAAATTATGATAATCACAATTACCATAATTATAAAACTTCAAGAACAAAATTGTCAAAACTTTGAAACTATAAGGATCAAATTTACGTCTCATAAGGTCATCCCTAATCATGTCCGCTCGGAAACTTCTATATCAGTTTGCTCTCTGTATACATTATCATTATTTAATTTTATGAATAACTTTCATCTCATCCCTACAACAATGTCCGGATATTTATAATTTTTAAAATATATTTTTTTACACATCAAATACATTAAAATCATAATATTATCGATAAATCATTATATAAATATATTATAAATATTTATATTTTATAATTATTTTTAAATTAAATTTTTAAATTTTTTTTAATAAAAATGGAGGAAAGAGAATGTCCTGAACAAGAACACTCACTTTCCTCCCTAAACCTAAAAAGTTGACACATTGACAATTCAATCATACTGGACGGCCAATGGTAAGAATAACCTAATATGTTATAAATTAATTAATTAGGTCAAAATCAGACCAACTATTCAATCAGTTCATCCGTAAACCGATTAGATTAGTATGGCACTTAAAAATCATAAAAAAATATTGAATAAGTTGAACCAAAACCTCTAACTCATTCGAATATGTTCAATAAAATTTGACAACATTGGTTATAATATATAAGTTATTCATTAAACAACTTAAATATAAAACCATGTGTCGACTATATGACATCATTTGTTATAACTAAGTCAAACGTCTTATTATAATTTAAAAAATCAATTATAAAATAATAGATGAAGTTATAAATATCTTTCATTGAAAAATAAAATGAAAATATTAATGTACACTTTAGGGACATTGTTAAACTCTTTAAAGTTTTGGGTGTTAAATACATAAATTATAAATTTTGAAATATCATTTTTATAATACTTTAAAATTTGGTTGTGTAATTTTATAATTATTTAATTGAAATATTAAACCTGTTTAATTTTGGGTAAGGATTCTTATACTAAAACATAATTGGAAGATGTAGCCATCACATAGATGCATGATAGTCATACCGGTCATACCGATAAATATCGGTCATGACCGGTACATCGATATTCCAATGTATCACCGATATACCACCGGTATATAGGAAAAATCACTTGTACCGGTCATGACCGGTACGAACGGTACCAATCAATTTAACTTCTTTGCATAGATGTTGCTGCCCACCATTTCGTGCTACCAGATGTACCCACTTCAACCTGAAAAGAAAAAAAATATGTATATTTTTTATTCTAATTTTTTGAATTAAGTATTTAGTACCAATATAAGTTGAAAATTAATTAAAAAATATATATTTTATCTAAATTAATAATTTAATTTTATCTATTATCATGTTCATATCTCTTAAAGATTCTTTATTTTTAAAGAAATCTATATACCGATATATTGAATCTATTTCTATAGTGGATATTTTCGAAATTATTATTAGTATTATTTTATTTAAAAAAGAATAATTATTGAAGAAGAAGAGTTGAGGCGACAAAATGGAGCGGGCATTAGGCGGCCCACTGGGTTGTAATATGACACGTGTCTAAGAAGGACCACTTATTCTCACGTGGCCACGGTCACACACACCCTGGCTTGCCCTGACGGACGTGGAGGACCACAGCCTCATTCCAACAAGTGCACCTGTCCTTTTAATTATTTCATTTCAATGTCACTTTCTTTTCTTGGGCCCATTCTCCAAAGCCCATTTTTCCCACTGTTCACTTTCTCACCATCATTTCCCATTTTTATTTACCCACTAAATTACATTTATACCCTATTTTAAATATTATTATTCCAACTTTATAAATTATTTATGACAAAATTGCTTAAATCCCAACTTTGTATATATGTTATATCACAAACTTACGAAATTATAAATATCATTCTTAAGGTTATCAATATATGTTTTACACATGCTATTGTAGCTTTTTTTCGTTAAGTTGACAAATTTTATTTATGTTAATATGATTGATAAGAATCCTAGAACCAAGTACTCTGTAATGGGTAAGGTCCAATAACAATTGGGTCGACCTAAGTAATAAAAAACGAACTCGTGCGGTCCAGAATCACCAACTTAGCATATTTGAGATAAATTGACCTGATATTCCGCGATGGGACCCAAGATGGACTTGACAAGATAAAATGACATTTGGCAAATGGTACAATGGTTCGGTCCAAACGGTTACAGCCCACGCATTCCACGCTTCGGGCCTCCACACGTTTACCACGCTTCGGGCCAGATCACGTAGGCCACGCTTCGGTCCCGGCCACGTTTTATATTGTGTGACAACAACCTTCAACAAACTTGTCAGAGGCAGTTACAGGACGTGAATTACACATGCCTTCAGCTTTATAAATACAGAGTTTGACGACGGAATTAGCAGAACTTTTTGGACGCGTAAGAACAGACTGTTACTCTGCCGGAGTTCTTATCACTTTCTTATACATCGTCATATTCATAAACTTCTGATGTATCTTATAATGAACTGTTTGATTAGTGAATCAACTAAGAGTTTTTCCTACTCTTAGTCAAGTAGTTTTTTCCCCATTTTCCCCGGATTTTCCACTCTAAATTACCCTATAATTTCTTCATTTGCTTTATTTAATCGTTTCCCCACCACAAACAAATTAAACCGAATTCGTTTCTTAACGAACTGGACGACTGTTGGTATCCTCTAAAAAGAGACTATAATAATAATTGACCCTTAAAATTCACAAAGCATGCAAATATGACCCCTATAGTTCGAGAACTTGCAATAGAATATAAAATATTATTGACGTGGATAAATGATAAACAAGATTAGTAACTTAATATATCTTACGCTTATTTAATTGAAATTAGAATGCTACAAGCGCATATTTTTGCTCAATTAATATATCATATTTACAATTTCGTAACTGGTAGAGCATATCTTTTAGAACACCCGAATACTGTAGGTTGGAGGGTCGTAGGTACACGTCAGCCAATTTTTTATTTAATATAGTTTAAAACCGCTTATCAGTATCCTTCAGTAGTGATTTTCTAATTACTCTTTTTGATAACTAGAGTTTAGGAGATATTTTGTAAGTTGATATATCAAATACAAATATAACTTTATTAGTAATATGTTAAAAATATTTATTTACACTAAGATCAATTATGAATGCTTTTGGATATTGTGCATGAATTTTAACTATTTTAAAAATTTAAATGTTCATAAATTTGAGATAATATATTTACAATTTTCAAAGTTTATGGTTTCACTACAAAGTATTTTAATGTTAGGTTTTGTAGTTTTAGTGAATCTTAAAATAACTATGGTGTTGGTAGGTATTAGTCTATCGGGACGACGAAGACGTACCGAATTAAATTTATAAATAAATTTATTTTATGAGGCAAGTTAAAAATAAATATGTGACGATCAGACGGGTAAACTTATTATTAACATTCTCAATGGTTGATGTGAAATGATCAAAATAATCACGATCATAAAGTGAAATATTGTTAAGGGCAAATCGGCAAATTGGGTATCGAATAAGAACCAATTATTTTATTTTCCGTTCCGTAATACTGAATTTTTCCGTTCAATTTCGGTATATAACGAAATAATGAACTAAGCATAATATTACATTTAGTTATATAATTAAAATACACAAATTATTAATTTTAAAATTAATAAATGTTAAATTCAATATTCAAAAAATTATCAAAGTGGAACAATAAAATGAGCAAAATTTAAAAATTGAATACCAAATTAAATTTAAGAATTCGATATTAATTCATTTAAAAAATTATATTAAATTTTAAGAAATAGTGCCTAACCAACAATCTATGAGAATGTCGGTCACCTGAGTTATACAGTAATGGAAAGTGACCCACCCCAAATCACTAAGAGAAACCCAACACTGTTTCCCTGACGCTACTTTTATCTTTTTTAAAAAATATAATTTAATTATTTAACTTATACATTAATTATTAATATATTACTAAATAGTTTGTAAATAATGTTAAATTTAAAATTGCATTAATTTTGAGGCTGCTTCACTTTGAATTACTAATAATTTGAATGAAAAATATTAATCCATACATAAGGTAATTAAAGTAATATAGGAAAGTGGTTAATATAAATTTTAAATGGTTGGTGGGGATGACGTCACTGGCTTAGATAATAAGCTAATTAAAATAATAATATAATTATTTTTTGGTTTCTTGTCATTGGTTAGCATTTAACATCATTAGGTGAAAGGCTATTTTNGTGGACTACCTGAAAGATCAGTCAATATTCTCAGAGCCTGGCTTTTCGAGCATTTTCTACATCCGTACGTCTTCTTCTTCCCTCTTTTTTTTTTCTTTTACATATAATTGAATGATCAATCATTAACCAGATAAAAAAACTGCAGTTTAACCATGATTACATAAAACCAAAAAGCTTCTTCTTCCCTCCCATTGTTGAAGCTTTAATCCCTTCTGTTAAATACATTGTCCTTTCCCTTCTTTCACTGAGTTAATGTTGTCTAGTATCTAAATTAAGATGTCTTCAATTCCTTCATATTTGTCTGAAATTATTCCCCTCTTTTCGCATCATAAATGCCTCTTTGACCCTAAAACTCTAATTTCAATTTACAACTCCTTTTAGAGTATCCGATTTACTAATAATATCATACTTTCGTATCTTATATGCCATATGTATTTTGTGTGTACTTTTGATAATATTCGAGTCATAAGTTTATCTATTTTGCCACCTAAGTCTAATGTATCTCCCTACACGAAAATGTCACATTTATTCCCTAAATTTTTGGCAAATTTTGTTTCCTTATTTTAAAATAACATATTTAATCCCAAAACTTTAAGGTTTTGACAAATTTGATCATCCAAATTTGCAAAATTATGCAAATTAGATTTTCCAAGTGACAAAATCGGTTCACAAAATTTGATTTTGGTTGAGTATCATAACTGCCAAAATTGAAAATTTTGAATACCAATTATATTATACATTCTTAATTTTAGATGCCAATTTTGTCAAAACATACAAAGCACGGGACATGCTTTGTCATCTTGATATTTTAAGTATTACAATTACCACAATGATAAAACATTGTAGATTAAAATTATCAAAAATATAAAAGTATGAGGATCAAATTTGCGTGTAGCACAAGGTTAATAAGAGGGTAGGATGATTTGATTTTTGCATGCATGGGTGTGTTATTATCTTGCAGTGTTTCAACTTAGCACGGGTTCATTGTAAATGAATCCATGCAGAAAGAGATAAAATATAAAGGACAGCTAGTGATAAGAAAAACAGTATAAGCAATGGAGTACGTTGTATAAAGCTTATTGCGTCGGTTTATCTGATTTAGGCAAAGAACTGTGAATCTAACGTCCCTTTCATTCATGGTCTCTTTCTCAGGTACCCAAGCGATGCAGATAAGCATCTCTTAGCAAGACAGACTGGTTTATCTAAAAACCAGGTCATTACTTCTTCTCTGGTTTCTTCTTTTTTCTTCTGTGTAAAATTGTGATTCATCTCTTTAGGTTTCAAATTGGTTTATTAATGCGAGGGTTCGATTATGGAAGCCAATGGTGGAACAAATGTATCAGCAGGAAGCTAAGGAAGAAACTGAGAATGAACAAAGTAGTGGTTCCGGTCAAACTCCGATGAGTGTCTCAGCTTCTACTACGCCGGTGTCTATAGCATCACAACCCCGGACGCCATCGTCTTTCACCGCCGTGCAGGAGGTTGACAGGGAACAACCCACGTCACCTACAAATGCTGATATTGAATCGACGATGATAAGATTTGGAATAAGTGGCAGTGGAGGTGGTGATGTGTCACTTACTCTAGGTTTACGCCACGCCGGAAATATGCCCGGGAATACCAATTTCTCCGTCAGGGACGTTGGGGGTTACTGAAGAAGAATATTTTTTAAAATTTTAATTTTGAAAATTGGGGAATACTGGATTTAATAATTCGTGATTAAACAAGAAACTAGAGCTTGAACAGTCAAATGATATTTAAATTTAATGTTTTTATTAAAATTTATATGTTATTTGAGTAATTAACTTGAATTAACCTTTTACAACCACTTTATAAAGAATGTGAACCATATGCACATTTTCATAAAATTGCCCATAACTTACGAAATTATAATAACATATAAAATTATCAATATCGTTTGTTTTTACACTGATATTATAGCACATAGTTTTTCATTAGCATGATTGACATCAAAATTTATAAATTACATAAATAAAACTCTTAAAGTTTGAAAATTATACAAAATTAACCCTTGAAGTTCCAAAATTATTCATAAGAATTTAAAATATTACAGTGTCATTAGGATGAATGGGAAACGGCATTGATAACTAAAAATATATTTCGTGTATTTAATTGAAATTTGAGAGCTACAAATACAATTTTTCAACAAAAAATATATTATATTTGTAATTTTGTTACTTGAAAAAATTATCATTTACACATCCGGAGCATAGGCAAAGGTCACCCTACATTTTTCCTACACATTCTATTTCAATTCCAAATTCATAGTGTTTAATATCAAATATTTATTCATATTCCACACTAAAATAATATTCTATTTTTTAATAAAACATTTTAATATTACATAAATTAATCTGCCATTTGAAACATTGTTTTTTTATATTTATTTTCTGTATATTAATAAAACAGTATTCCCTTAAAACTTCACTACCTGACAAATTAAATGGTAGCGCGTGTTGCATTTGTGGTCACCACAACTTTTGTTGTAAATATGATTAAATATATTAAAATTCAAGTAATTATTAAAGCAAAGCCATTTGTGGGCCTATGTTGAAAAATATTCCTTCTCTGCATTCACAATTACTATATATTCGGTAAATATTAAATGTTGTAAATTATAATTTTTATATATTAATTATATACAAATTTATATAAATAAGTTATGTAAATTTGTATATAATTGTGAATCAAAGTATGTAAATTCAAGCAAAGTTTCTAAACATGTCATATAAATTAACGATCTTCCATTGTATTTTATCCAATTCTATAAATTCAAATTCAATTATATTAGATGAATTTGAATTTAATTGATAAAATTCCAACGAACAAATTTTAGTATTAATTGTGTTTACATATATATGGTGGCGTGGGGTGTCAAACCAAAGCCTTTTGTTCGCTTCGTGGACCAGACCCTACGGCTTGGATTGGACCATCCTCCCGATTCCCGAACCTAACCCCTTTTCCTTTTTCTTTTTCCACTTTTTAAATATATAATAATTCACCATTAAATATTTCTTTTATCTTTTTTTACCAAGTGTTCAGGTAAAAAACTCTATATAATATTCCCACCTCAAAGTCAAGGTGATATAATAATTTAAATTTTATTAAAAATAATATAATTAAATTAGATGACACGTGAGAGGAGTGGGGACCATTTTAAGTCGTCGTTCTATTTTAATTTTTATTACAAGAGTTTTCCACGTTTAATTTGTATAATTAATATATTATTATTGGGCCTTACCTACCATTTAAAGATCTTATTGGGCCTATAGTAGACGGCCTGCTTAAAAATATTGGGCCTAGTCTGCAAATATAATGTATTCTGTAAAACTTGAAAATTTAAAATTCAGTTAATAAACTTGAATATTGGGAGCGTGAAGAAACGAGAATAACTGGGAATCCACACATTTATTTGTGGCCGAAATTCTGTTGTTTATGTGTGGGTTCCTCCTTTAATCTCATTCGTTTACACTCCCTATCGTAATTTTGGCAAAATTCTATAATTTCAACAACTTCGCCAATTTGCATTTGAGTTCTTAGTTTCTTGAGGTAGAGTAAGAGTCAAAAGTTTTTACGTGGAAACCCGATAATCATGGACAAAAATCACGGGGATAAAACACAGCCCAATTCACTATCAAAATTTGTTATAGAGTACACCAGATTATAGAAAGGAAGAATACAACCATCTCTTTTCTCTCTTAACCATTGATTCCGTGCAGAATACCTTGGACCGCCTCTCTAAGATAAATCTGTTGAAATACTGTCCCACATCGGTTGTGGAAACATAAATATTTTAATTTATAAATGAAGTGATATCATAAGTAATTAGATTGATTCAAATCTTTTCAATGTGATTCACTTCTCTTATGAATTGAACTATAGTGACACTCTTCTGATCTATTGAATTCTGAACATCTTCACTGCCCCTTAATCCTTCTTATTTTGGTTCTTATTCTTTAGCTATATGGTAGTTTCTTCTTCATTATTTGGGCCATGTTCTTTTGGGCTGATTTCCGGGCCAATCTTTCACTGGGGCTTAAAGATTTCAGTGGCCTCTTACAGCACAATGTTTGAAGTTAACAGAAAAAATAAGGAATTGTCTGATGTGGAATGCTTGTTAGAGAAGTTCAGGTTTCCTTAATATTCAGCCTTACAGGTCTCTCGTTTCTCGAATGGAACATGTCCATTCTAATAAGCCTTATATGTTCGTGTTTACACTCTGAAAAGGGTGTTTCTATTAGAATACGATTTTAATAATGTGGATTTAATATTATATGTTGTTTTTTAGATATACTATTAAACATATAGATATAGATGTAAGTATTTGATAAACATTTATTGTTGTTTTAATAAAGTTAATAATATAATTTGGTGATTAATATTATAATATAAATAATAATAATTTAATATTATAATGCGAGACCAATTATTAATATATGAAATTCTTGAAAACTCGATTGCGATTTTTTGATAGGTGAATTTGTAATTAGTTCAAAATTCATTTATAAATATGAGTGCGGTCCCAGTTTGAATATGAAGAAGAATAACAAGAGTTCGGCTCCCTATCTGGCCCGTTTCTTACAATCAGGCTGAAGATCATTTCTTTGGATTTCGATGTTCTTCATATTATTCATCGTAATGATGAATTCAAGTATGCTTTCGCTTTGTTAATTCCGATAACGAATTTAAGTAATTCTATCAATTTCAAGAGCTTGAAACTGCGAAACAAGACTACATTCGAGCAACTTTCGGTATTAGAAAGGATTACAAAATAATTCTCCCAAAGATGATAGATTGCTATGCAAAGAATTAAAAATGCAAAGATGGTGTCTTAAAGATGATCCAACAATCTTTGCCTGAATAGTTGCGAAAATGTAGCAAAAGATTAAAAATGCCAGCAGACGAAGAACCGGAGAATCATCGAATGGATTCCACATAATTTTGCTTTCAGGTATCTTATAATCAAAGAGCTAGACAAGTAGTAAATATCAATGTTTTTATACCGTACAGTATACCGTGCGGTACATCAAATACATGGTTTGATCGGTACTTTTTTCATACCGCCTGGTACCGGGTATTATGGTCAGTTTCCGATTTTTTTTTGGTTTTACCCTCAAATACTAATTAAATATTGTTTTTTTAAAAAATAAAATAAAACTTTTATTTAGTATCGATCAATATACAGGATGGTACGGAATTTGGGATCGAGATGAAAACATTGATAAATATATTTGCTTGTATTTTCAAGAAACATTGTTTTCCATCTTTATTTAAATAAAGTAATATTAAATAAAGATCAAATTAAATATTGAAATTTGTTAATAGTATAAATTTCAAGTAAAACTACACAATTTTATTATTGTATTCTAAAGAAAAAAATATTTTTAATCCCTTAAATTTACTTCAAAATCAATTTTTGCGCTTCAATTCAAAAACATTCAAATTGAGTTATTCAAATTTGATATATTATCATATTTAATCCAAAATTACTAGAATAGCCTTAATTTTAAATAATTATAATATTTATTGTTAAATTAAGTTTCATAATTAATAATCTAATGTTTTTATTACGGAAAATTTTAACTCTATGCTCAAAATAAATTTTCGTTAAAAAAGAATGAAATTTTATTGTGTGTTAAGTATAAAATTTATATAGGTTGGTATGCCATCGATATAAATACCATTTCGAGTTATATATTAATTCTTAATTTTAAAATTATTTAAGTATGTATATTTTATTAAAAAATTAAATGACATTTTGATTAATATCTAAAAATACATTGAATAATAATAATTTATTATTAATCAAATAGTTATTTTTAAAATATAGTTATTGCTTAACACGGGCTCCGACCGAATAATGTGATATTGGATCGTACCACCCGGTATTGATTAAATCAACATATCGGCGATACAAAGATTGATATAAGGATATTGCTTGATATATAAATTGGCGTTTTGAATTTTAGTCCGAAATTTCGATAAAATTTGAATCATTTCACCGAAAAATTGTATAGAGATCAATATTTTTCGTAATTTAAAACACTATATAAAAGATGAAAGTTAATTTAATAATAAATATTATAATTATTTGAAATAAAGTGTATTTTAGTAATTTAGACTAAAATTGATAATATATCAAATTTGAAGGAATAAATTTGAATTTTTTTGAATTAAATGAATAAAATTGATTTTAAAGTAAATTTGAATAACTAAAAATAAAATTTTATTCCACAAGAGAATTTATTTTTCATTAAAAATGAATATAATTGATCAATTTTATCCCTTCTTAACAGTAATAACTTTTGGATCCACCTTTGCTTATATTAATAATCCACAAATATATAAAGTAAATAAAGAATTCGTAAAAGCAAAATTTCAAATTAAATACGTAATAAAAAAGATAACTCTTTTTAATTGGATCTAAAGATGAGTATATGTTTATATGATTTAGTTGTCTTTTTAATGAAAAATTAACAAATTCAGACAAAACTGCGTTGATTATTTCAAAGTAAAAGCCTTTTTTACTTCAGATATTGGATTGGAACCACGTGAATAGCATTTATTCAATCTACCGACGCACGTGATCATAAGTGCCATTTAATCCGAACGAGTCCTGTCGATTTTTTTTTTATTTGTTCTTAATAATTTCTAATATTTGTATTCGTTTTCATAATTGTATTTATGTTCATGGTTCGTGCATAAATAGTATAAAAATACTTTAATTCGAATATTGTTAACATGTGTATGTTTGTTTGAATTTTTAATCTAACTCAGTTTGTTGTTAACAATGTTTTCATACCGATCTAGAATTACGTACCGGTCCGGATCGATATGAACGGTACGATCGGTATATCGGTCCGTACCAATTTTTACTTTATTTTATCTTTAAAAATATTAATATTTAATTAATATTTTAGGATTAGACCTGAAAAAATCCGCAAATCGACCCAAATACCCGTTACCGGATAATACGAAAAAAAATACCGATATCGAACGAAATTTGACGTACCGGGTGGTATACCGACGGTATACCGTCCGGTATGAAAACAGTAGTTGTTAAGACAATTTTCATATTTTAATTTAATGAACAAATACAAATATGATATAGTCAAATATATATATTCACATAGTGTTTCGTATTCTCAACAATTCAGTCTTCAATTCCCTTTTATTGTAATTTATAGTTACACCCATTTATTATTTCTCTTTAACAAATTTATAAAATAAAATTATAACATTACCTCTTATTTTTCTAATTTGATATAAGTTGAAACAATGGGAAAAGAAAAACAATATTTATAGAAACTATTTTAATATATGATCTGATACGAGTATATTTTTAATTCAAACTTAATATTTTTTGAATTACCCATAATATTTAAAAAAAATATGCAAGAAAATAAATGAAGATGCATATAGCTGGATGTTGCTGAACTATAATTGATGATGGATGGAATAGCTGTGCTAGCAAAAAAAAAAGGGGAATTTTGCATAATGACTCTCAGCATAAAGTTCATTAGCTAAATAACCCAAGTCAGTAAATAATTTGTCAAATGATCTATTTTTCTATTTTATTTGTCAAATAGCACATTTTAATATATTTGTAATAAAAATAAGTCAAATATTTACATATTACATATATATATTAAATATTAAATATATATTAAATAAAATATCATATATTAAAATCGAATTTAATACATTTACGTTGTAAAATAAATTAAATTAGTTTAATAAAAATTGTAAAAATTTGTTAAAATGAATTAAATTACGATTGAAAATATTGATAAAATATTATATCGAACGAAACATGAAATTCTGGATATCGACCGATATATCGGCTATGTGGCATTGACTAGTTCAACCGACTCGGTGCGACTCGACTCGACACGACTCGGCAAGAGTATAAAAGTCGAATTTTCGTTTCGTTCGATATATGTTCTGATTCGGCGCGTATGACCGATATATCGGTTGCTAACCGGTATTTCACGTTTCATTCGATATAATATTTTTTCGATATTTTCAATCGTAATTTAATTCATTTTAACAAATTCTTACGATTTTCGTTAAACTAATTTAATTTATTTTACAATGTAAATGTATGAAATTCAATGTTAATATATTATTAATTTAATATTTAAAATATATATGTAATATATAAATACTTGATTTATTTTTATTACAAATAATGTAAGGAGTGTTATTTGGCAAATAAAGTAAGAAAGTAAGTTATTTAACAAATTATTTATTGACATCAGTTACTTAGCTAATAAACTTTGTCCAGAGAGCTATTCTACAAATTCCCCCAAAAAAACCTCCCCCTCCAGCTACCCAACTCCCGCTGAAGGCAAATAATTTAATTTAAATTATAATAAGGATATATGGCATAAATGTAATTCATGTTAACAAATAATTGAAGTTCATTCATTCATAAGTTGAGAGGCATACTTCCCTGTCGCATTTCCATTGTGTTGCTAGTCACATTCTTACGAGAATTAATATCATCAAATCTGCTCAAAAATGTATTATGTTCCCCAAAGCCATTGTTCTCAGCTGCACTCTCACTGGAATTGTAGGATTTCTCTTTGAATTCATGTTGAAAGTTTTCCATATAATCTTGATGTATATTGGGAAGATTCTTACCCTTATGTTGAAATTCAACCTTGTTCTCTTCAATAATTTGAGTAACATCAGCTTCGATTCCCAAATTGAATTGATCCCATGTGTGCTTTAGATCCCTCTGATTATTTTTCAATACTTTTCCAGTTGCATTCAACCCACAGCTTCCATTCTTGGCTACCCCATAAATAGCACATCCTTTCCTCAAATATTGATTATGTTCTCTGTAAAACGTAATTTCTGCAGTCTTCTCAAAATTCCTTGGTACATTGACATAATCTACTAAAGAATGATGTAAATTATCCCTAGAAGCACTTACTGATAGATTGATACCTTTTTCTGCATCATTTCATCTCCTTTTGCAAAACTCTCAAGTTGTTGGGTTTGGATCGACTCTTTGTTTTCATTAATGAGTATTTCCATTCTCCGTTCAAAATCTCATAGCTGTTGTTTGAGGGAGTTTCGGAAGTCAAGTTCACAGGAGTAAAGATGTTGGATCTGGGTAGGATAATCATGCTCCACATATCCATGGTAAGCTGCGTTCTGCTGGAGTTCTGGGAACATTTTATCCCGTGAATCCATTGATAAAGGAGAACCAACTATGGCTTTAGATTTCTGCTTCGTTCTAGAATCCATTTTAGCCGAGGTTCGAAAGCTCTGATACCACTTGTCACGAAACTGGATCGTGAACGAGGAATAGAAAAAAGAGAGAGCTAGAAAGTAGGAAGAATTAGACGGAAGAAAAGGAGGAAGAGAAGAACGGCGGTGAAGCTTGTGAAGAAGGATGTAGAAAAGATGATGTTTGATAGATAATCAAACATACAAATTACAAAGGGTTTATACCCTAAAACCTAAATGAGTAAAACAACAACTTAATAAGATCCAAATAAATACCATAAGTCCAGTAAAGCTCAAGTTCGTGATCTATCATATTCTTTTAGTACTATACCGATTTAAGGACATCACAGTTAATTATATTCAAAACTTAAATTCTATTTTGATGAACATCAACCAAATCTCGAATTATTATTTTTAATTATTAAATTCGAATCTTAAAAGAGATAAGTTCTGATTAATTCGATTCTTTTACATTTAAAATGACATTGCTATGGATCTTCAATAAAAAATTTGTTAATACCGAATTTAAATAAAAAAGTATTAAAATTCTTAACACTGGAAACGAGTTCAAGAAATTATTAGATTTCTATTTTTATTTAGTGTTGGGTGACAATCATGCAGAAAGCTACGTCGACAACATTTGTATGGGTGATAGCATACGTGGACAATGAATATTTTATTTTTTAATATATCAATTAAATTTAATACCACCAACACGTGTCCAACGACGTGTTACTCCACTCTAAAAGGTTTATTTTTATAATTTTTTATTCGTATTAATTAAATTGAGAAGAAATATTCCTTCTGTTTTCTTTTGTGAAGTATTTTTCAACTTAATAATTTAATTAAAAATAAAATTAATATTTTGGAGTCACTTATATTAAATATTAATAATTAATGTTCACGCCATTCACTTATTTTTCAAGTATGTTAAACATTAGTCGGTTTTTACTACTATTATTAGTCTTAAAAGTTTTTTTCAAATTAAAAGTAAAATGATATAACTCTAAAAATAATATAAGTATTTTAAGGATGGTCATTGATTTATATTAAATTTAAATATTGTATATTAATTAGGGGAGACCATTATTGGCAATTATTTTATTAATGAATGTTTTGATTATTTAAAGATTGAAAGAACTCATTTGATTGTAAATTGCTATATAAATATAGTCCCATTCGTATAACAAATATGAAAATAGCAAAATTTATCATCATACTTTGTATTATTTTGCAAAACTAATCTATAATATTTAGTGTATATGACATAATCGATTCTTAAAATTTTCAATTTTGCCAATTGATATTCTCAGTCAAAATCTAATTTAGATTATTGATTTTGTAAATTTGATGATTTAAATAATCAAATTTATTACAAATTTAAAGTTTGATAACTAAATATGACTTATATATTATGGCAATTAAGGTTATATTCTGGATGTATTTTCAAAATACATTTTGATGTTATAATGCATTATTGCAGTTTTTACAGAAAACTATATTATTTACATTTACATTTACATTATAAATTGAATGCATTTTCAAATTATAATAGGAATTCAGAATGAGGTAAGGGGTTCGATCTGGAAATCAGAATATATTCTTGTTATTTAAATTACAAATACATCCTCCAAAAATCATATTGTATTTCAATCTTACATATTTGTAAGTTCTTTATTAAATTAATTTTCTTTTATTTGCAATCTTTTACATTTAATTAAATCGGGTACAATCTTATTTATAACTACAATTGCAATAAAATATATTCTTACTTGAAATATATTATTCATTCAATTTTATACAGAACATTATTTTTATTATGCAATTCAATTTATCCATTACAGAACACTCAATGCATTCTTGATTTATAATCATATTATCAAACTGTATTTTAATTTTCAAAATACATGCTATATAAGTCATAATAAATTTAATATATTCTCGATTTTCAAAATACATAACCTTATTTACCATAATATATAAGTTATATTTAGTCATCAAACTTTAAACTTTTAATAAATTTACCAAAATGATAAAGGGAATCAAAGTATATTAATGACTAAACCGATATAAAAATCCAAAGATTAAGCAAAGCAAAAGCAAAAGATAAGAACCATGACAAAAACGCCATCGCTGCAGAAAGTTGAAATCTTGTACATAATTTCTGGTTGCAGAAAGCTTGAGATGCAACCAGTAGACTCGATACTCCGGCACTCGAACTCGATGCCGCTAACGAGAGCAGCGATAGAATCTGAAAATATGCTCAAGTTACAGTACATTAGATGAAGTTTTGTATCTTTAAAATGCTGAAAAACAAGTATGAATGATTACCCAGTCTCCTACTACTACTATAAATAGAATTCCCGGTTTCTGATTCGAACTTCTTCGAATGAAAATCGAGAATATATCGAATATTCCGAGTGTCAAACTCCATGGAATAACCAATCCCATTACTATAGCCAAGAAACTGAACAAAGTATAATAATTAATACTTACAATTCAATAACGAAACATAATGTTAACCTACATAGAAATGTAGAATCACATTCACGAATACCTTGGTCACGATATTGTCCGTTTAAAGCTTAAAACTCAACCATCACGGTTTTACTACTTTACTAGCGTAGGATTGCTTCATAGCAAACACGATTAACTTTATGAAGTTATATGATGAGTACTTTGTTTGATTTAGTTTTTTTAATATGATTCAATTTTCTTATAAAGTAAATTACACGAACATTCTCATGGTCTATCAAATCGAATCGGTGGGTTCGGTCGGGGAATTCTGGTCAAAGGCAAATAAACTATGAAACACCATTAATTAGTTAATGAAGAATCAAAGAAAAAGCACTGATCAAAGCTTCAAATCTCTATAAAAACACAGCAAAGGGTCATGGATCAACATGAACCAGTAAAAAAATAGTTACCAAAAGGAAGTATAGCTGTAGAATTCAACATTCAAACACATGAAAAGCAGTGAAGCAACAGAAGAACCAGCCTGAAATAATCTCAAACACAAGCTACGGCTAGTTCCCATAGACCATGGAAATTCATCCATTTCATTCAATCTGTGTTATATGATTCTTGGGTTTCCATGGATGTGATAATCAGCAGGGGTAATGAAACGAACAATTTAAAGGGTATTTGGGAAAGTTTCAGAAAATGGGAGAGAAATTCCTTAGCTTTGATTTTTCAATGAAAAAGTCGACGGTGGGGTGGTTATGGCGAAAAATGGAGGTCCTGCTGTAATTAATGTTGATAGCGTTCTTCCCTGAATCTCAACTCTACTTTAAAACAGTCATATTCAAGAAACTTCAACGCTTTGCAATCTTGATTTTTCTGTCTGTAGTCGAGAGGTTAAGAACGATTACCGGGCCGCAATACTTCATGGCTAAGTATAAGAAGCCCAACATTTTGTCGAATTGGACTCTTAGCCTGGGTTTTCTTCTTCTTCTCCGTGTACTGTGTATTTGGGGGAAGAAACAAGAATTTTCATATCCCTAGCGCGGAATTTTCTAATGGTTTTTAACCTGATCCGTCTACCGTGTGGATTTCTAGGATTGCGGCGTTGCGGTTTCTATCTCCGTTAAATATGAGGCCGTTGATTCGACTTCATGACTGTTTACCGAGAGATGACCTCGAAATTCCCCATGCGAGAGACGGTGAGAGAGTTAACTAAGGTACGCCAACTGTTCGATAAAATGCCTAGCTCAGATTATTGATTTCATAATGGTAATCTGTTTGTTAAGAGTGATCAATCTAGTTCATTTTCCGTTGTCTGTTGCCCTTGTTCATAGAAAAATACATGATCGTTGGGGAAGAACAGCTTAATCTTCATAAGAAGTCAAGTATATGGAGCAAATACATAATGAGGAAGAAGATGCTCTGTTTTCAATTACATAAAAAACTCAAAAGAACAATGGGTACATTATGATTCAAGCTGGGCATACCAGACCCCCTGAATTTTCACATCCTTGGGAGCTTTTGACCCCAAATCAGTATCAGAAGGTTGAGTACTCTCAAAAACACCAATCAATTCACCTGTCTCAGGCTTACTCTGTGTAACACTCAAAGTAATCTTCCCAGTAGAAGATGCAGTGTTCTTGATGTTCTCCTTCTCTAGTTCCTCCTCATCTCCTCTTCCTCCAGCAGGCAAAGCCACTGCATTATCATAACCAGTAGATCCACCTCTTCCTTTTGGGTCAAGGAACGATGAACCTCTATATGATGGAACTAGAAATTCTCCAGTGAAGCTATCAGGTTTCCCTGATGCCACAAGCTGCTTAATAGAGAAAAGGAAAGGAACACGTTCTCCTCCTGGAAGTTGTACGGTTACAGCTGCGTAATCGATTCCATCTTTCTCCTCGAACTTGAGAGTTCCATCTGATGATACCTCAAGGGGACCCTCGATCTCATCAAGGGTGTAGGTTAAACGAGTCATGAGCTTTGTCTTTTGGAAATCAGGAGGAGCATTTTTGTTGACACCTTCTGCTTTAACAGTGAAGGAAGTTGGTTCTAAGCAGAACTTCTTGGTGTTGTATTTGCCTGACTTGAAGGCAAAACCATCAATTCCACCTTTAATTGTTGGGCACTGGTTTGCAGTTCCTGTTCCTTTAACTTCCGTGTAAGTTTTGCTCTGAATTTCATCGTAGGTTAGCCTTTTTGGTACTCCTTCAGCATTTGCTCCCTGCAATAAAAGAGTAGTTTATCATCTAGGGCTAAAACTGAAATTAATTTGTGACCAGGGGATTCTTGCTCATTTTTGCTCTAGAATTGTACCGATACGACTAGGGCTGAGGTGGCGAGAGCAAAGGCGGCGATCTTGGCAGCATCAGTACATTTGAGTGCGAGTTCTTTAAGATCGGCGTGAAGGGAGCAAGTGAGTCTGGCTGCTGCGGGTTCATATCCAAATGATTTGCTGATTGATCGGACAGGTAGAGTAACTCTGGCGGGTACGGCGAGCTTCGCCGGCTGCATGAGGGTGGCGGCGGCCTGCATTGACGCTGCCATTTGTTTTCGTATGGTTACAGATGGAGATGATGAAGAAATTATGGAGCTAGTTTTCGTTGTGGGAAGGATAAGGTAAGTAGGATAAGCTGGGTTTTCATTGGTCCCTGATGCTTCTGTTACACGTGGCATATATTCTTATCTTCAATAATTTACAATGAAAATAAAATATTAGGAATCATCTTATTGGACCACGTGTCAAACAGTAAGGCCGTTGATCTATCGCCAATGGTCTTAATGGGTTTGATGCATATGGGCCGGCGAGCTTACGCGATTCGACTCGACTTAATTTTGATTAGCCAAGACATTCAAATTGGATTTACATGTTCGATTTGTGTTATTTTGAATGAAGTTGAGTTTCTTTCGAGTTTTAATTTTCAACAAATCGAATCTAAAATATTTTTAAATTTGTTTATGTTCATGAATCAATAATATTCTAACATCTAACCATATTAATAATACTATATAGTTTATTAATGTGAAGCAATTCGAACAAAAATCATAATTAAACCAGCTCTTTATCGTCATATTGTAGTTTTCAAACTTGAATCGAATCATTTTTTTTAGCTAGTCTCAAACCTAAAAAATAGTTAAGTTCATTTGGCTTCGGTTCATTTGCAAATTCGCTCCCAATCTTGGGTAATGATGTTAATAGGAAATATATAAGTAGGGATGCTCATGGGTTGGGAGTATACATTTGTAGGTCCATGGTGAATTTGGGTTCATGTCTAATTTTTAAATGGTGTAATTAATACAAGAACAACATATTTTCGAACAAACTAATTTTAAAATGCAAATAAGGACAAACTTATTAAATTGAAAGTTTCAAGACATTTTGGGAGGGAATTAAATGGGGAGTGTTGAAATAGTGAAATTTGTCTCACGTTGAAAATAAAAAATATAATATATTGGTTTATAATAGAGAATGTTAACCATAGTAAATGATTATTTCAAATGATTTGTTCAAATCTTTTATGGTGTGGTTTCTTTTATCTTATACGTTATATTCGAACATATTTCTCACATAAATTGATCTGATTCTAAAAATTTAACAGAGAGTTTTTATTTTGAGCCTGAGGTCTTTTGGAATTTTTTAAAAATTCAATAGTAGATATACATTAAAATTTTAACTTATATATTGTGATATTTATTAATAATTATTAGATAATGATAAATAATATAATCTAATTTTGAAATTAAATAATTGAGAAATAAGTATGAGAGTTTCATCAAAGCAAAGCGGTCCAGTTTTGACCGGAGACCAGATTACTGGACGGGGGTCGTCACGTGACTGATGCATGTCACTCACACAGACAGAATTTAACATTTAAAATATTTATTTACTTTTTAAACAAATGCAGGACACGAGATGCCCAAACCCCAACTGCGCTGAACCTTCATCTTCTCCTCTACTTTTGCTTTTGCCTCCCACGCCCCATTTTTTCTGTACTTTGTTTTCTTTCTCACGCTTCTATATTATCCTTGACATCTTCTAATTCTTCGAATAACGTTGCAGTTCTTCGATGGTTGGTTGAGATCTACGGGAGCTTTTGGGAGGATTTTAACTTTTTTGTGTGGTTGCTGATGTTTAGGCTTGGTTTGCTTTAACCCATGTTTTGTGTTGACTATCCTTGGTCGTGATTTTCTCTGGGTTCATTTTTTAGTGAATGCGAGGTGGGTTTTGAAATTTGAAGGGTTTGATTTGGGAACCCGAGATGGGGTTGGAGTTCGCTGCTCTTGTGGAAGATGGGGTCGCGTATTCGTTTGCAGTGGAATATGACGGACCACCCATTACACAGGAGCTGCCGCGGGCTGTGCCCATTGATTTAAATCGGATTCCAGTGGCTGCTGTTGTTTCTCCGATTTCCTCTTTGGATAAAATTTCGCTCCCTGTTGTGCAACCGATTGCTGCTTCAGATATACGTGGTAAGAAATTATCCAGAGATTTAAGATTATGTTCTTCTTCAGTTGAATTATTGACGGTTTCCCCGAATTCTGTAATTCCATTTGAGTCACGTAACAATGACGTGAGCGAGGGGTCTTATAGCAAAGAGCTTGGTTTAGGGACTGAAGCTAGTGTGTCTCCAAACTCTCTTTCTAACACGGGAGAAATTGAACCTGAAAATAGTGTTGACAATGAAGCTTGTTGCTTGCCATCTGACTTAAGTAGTGATTTTGAGCACTGTAGTGGTGCTGGTGAAATGGAAATAAATGAGCAAAGAAGTTCCTTTATCAGTCCCAATCGATCTTGTGAGCTTGTTGGTGCAATTGCAAGTTCAGATGCTCTTGTATCTTCTAATAGCTTTGATAAATCAAGGGACTTTTCAGGGAGTTTGCAAAAGTCAAGGATTTCGAGTAATTTGAAAGACAGTTTGGAGTTTAATGAATCTAATCGAACTGATTGGGTATCGAATGAATCCGTTTTAAGTGCGGATTATCTATCTTCTAGAGCTTCGTATCGTAATTTTGGAGATGGGAATTTTGATTCCAGTCGTGATGGTAAGCTGGGAACTTCGGTTAAGTTTTGTGATATTCAATCAGATGATGAATACACTATAGAGGAATATGGTCGTTCTGAATCTGCAGTTGTTAGAGCTAAGAAACCATCTGCTGTTAGTGTCAAGAAAGGAGTTTGTTATCGTTGTTTAAAAGGAAACAGATTGTCCGAAAAGGAAGTTTGTTTGGTTTGTGATGCTAAATATTGTTCTAGTTGTGTTTTGAGAGCGATGGGATCAATGCCGGAAGGTAGAAAGTGTGTGACTTGTATTGGATACTCTATTAATGAATCAAAGCGAGGCGACTTGGGAAAATGCTCAAGAATGCTGAAGAGATTGCTTAATGACCTCGAGGTTCGACAAATCATGAAAACTGAGAAAATGTGTGAAGTGAATCAATTGCCTCCAGAATACATTTGCATTAATGGTATTACGCTTTGCCATGACGAGTTGATTATGCTGCAGAGCTGCCCTAATCCACCTAAGAAGTTGAAACCCGGAAATTATTGGTATGATAAAGTATCAGGTCTCTGGGGAAAGGTAAAAAGTCATGATTTTGATCATCAAATTTGAATTTCGAATATTTCGGATACTGAATTTGAGTTATTTGCAATGATAAAAACAGGAAGGACAGAAGCCATCACAACTTATAACACCCCATATGAATGTTGGAGGTCCTATTAAGGCTGATGCTAGCAATGGAAATGCTCAAGTTTATATTAATGGTCGTGAGATCACGAAAGTGGAGTTACGCATGTTAAAGGTATATTCATAGTTGCGATCGACATGCATGTTTTTTGAAAAAAATCGTATTCATTTGTTAATGATCTTATTTATAATGAATAGTTAGCTGGAGTTCAGTGTGCTGGAAATCCACATTTTTGGGTTAACGAAGATGGGTCGTACCAAGAAGAAGGGCAGAAAACTACAAAAGGGTATCTATGGGGCAAGGTTCGACTTTTTCCGAAATAATTTCATGTATTTGGTAATCATCTTGTTTATATTGGTGCCTTATTTTTCAGGCTGGAACAAAACTTCTTTGTGCTATACTTTCTCTGCCAACACCTTCTAAATCATCACAATCTGGTGAAGAACATGCGACTAGCACAAATAGTAGAAGTTTACCTGATTATATCGAACATAGAGCCATTCAGAAACTTTTGCTGATTGGCTGTAGTGGATCCGGAACGAGTACCATTTTTAAGCAGGTAGCTAGACGAACACCTGAGCTTTGCATTTTTTTAGATACGGTGTGCATTATCTTTGCTTCCCTTTTTTCATTAGGCTAGAATTATTTACAAAGATGTACCTTTCTCGGAGGATGAGCTTGAGCATATTAAATTAGTGATCCAGAGTCACATTTATAGCTATATCGGAATGCTCCTCGAGGGATGTGAGCACTTTGAAGTCGAGCATTTGAAGTGCTCAGGGCAATATCAATTGATTGATGGTATCATTTTTTTATTCTGTCGACTCTGCATGGATAAATATTTTTTCTAGTAGCTTTACATATTTGTCGTTGGCAGATCGGCTCGATGGCAATATTGACGGAACACCATATACTTTGAGTCCACGTTTGAAAGCGTTCTCAGACTGGCTACTCAAAACTATGGCATCTGGTACTCTGGAAGCTATTTTCCCTGCTGCAAGCCGTGAATACGCTCCACTGGTTGAGGTATTGTGGGGCGATGCTGCATTCCAGGCAACGTACAAACGGAGATCTGAATTGAGTAATCTTCCAAGTGCTGCGAGTTATTTCTTGGAACGGGTAATGAGGCAGCAATAATTTATTTTCTGGTTTTTTATTTCGTTTTGAGTAGTGGATTTGAAGTGTTATATTCTCTTATAGGCAACGGAAATATTGAAACCGGATTATATCCCTTCGGATATGGATATCCTCTTAGCCGAACATGTTACTTCGTCTAACGGACTTTCTTGCATGGAATTTTCATTTCAAAAGACATCATATGATCATGATATTGCTAGCCAGGAACTACATGATTCTCAGCAGAGGTAACTTAGTTTATTATGTTTCTTAGATTCGATGTTATTTTGAACCGTATTTTCGTCGATGATCGTAGATTCCAACTGATTCGATTACAAGCAAAAGACTTTGGAGAAAACTGTAAGTTGCTTCAGATGTTCGAAGACATTCAAATGGTAGTTTTCTGTGTTTCGTTAGATGATTATGATCAGTTTGCAATCGATGAAAACGGGAAGATGATGAACAAGATGATGTTGAGCAAAAAGGTGTTTGAGAGCCTAGTGAATAATCCCAGTTTTCAACAGATGGATTTTCTTCTACTGTTGAATAAATACGACTTGTTTGAGAAGAAGATAGAGCAAGTTCCGTTGAATTATTGTGACTGGTTCGATGATTTCTGTCCTGTAATGAGCCATAACAGATCGAGCAGCTCAAATTTGAATGTTCCAAGTTTAGGACAAGTGGGATTTCATTACATTGGTGTTAAGTTCAAGAGGCTATACTATTCTCTTACGGATCGGAAGCTGTATATTTCTCCGGTGACGAGCTTGGATCGGAACAGTGTAGATGGTGCAATGAGGTATGCAAGGGAGATTCTTAGTTGGGATGAGGATAGACTCAACTTTGGGTTGAGTGAGTATTCTGTTTACAGTACTGAAGCAAGCTCGTTTTCCCACTGAACAAATTGTATAGAAAAAGTTTGCTGTCTGTGAATGAATAGACAAAGAGTTGATTTCATTCAAATTACATAGAACCAAATTCCTTCTTCTTTCATGGCTTCTTCACTGTAAAACCACTGAATCTTCTTTCTGGGAACTGGTTTTTAGTTTAATGGGCCTCTAGTCCGTTTCGTAGCAGTTATTTGAGTTTCAATTAGCTGAATAAGTGGGCCTTCATGAAAGGAGGTCCAGTCTACGTCTTGATCGGATTGGAGGCGAAGAACTTTACCGTTGGCCGCCTCCGGCGATAACGGAGGCGGAAGTATTGCATATTTCGAGAAAAAGTGGGCATCGCCGTCTACCATAGATTGCTTCCTAGTCCTACTACGGTACGATTCTTCTTCCGTATGATAACGAGAGATTCTGATTCGATTCATTCGTTTAGGTTTTCATCTTTCTTGAATTCCAATTTCGATTAGGCTGTTCGTTTGTGACGGTGTGTTTTTGCTATTGGATTTGTTCTTTGATATTTTCAAATCGGCTGATTTCGTTCGTTGATCTGGAGAATTAATCTTCTGGAGAACACTGTTTCTGGAGTTCTCCAGGTGAAGCAAAATACAGTAAACGAGGTTACATTGGAAGTATCGAACGCCATGGGAGCACTAGGCAAGGTAGAAGATATCATCAGTCATGAGAAGAATGTACTGCAAAATCCTCAAAGACATGTTCCTAAAAACCAGTGAAGGAAACTTCAACTCCCTTACCCTACTACTACTGCTACATTCCCCTGAATCATCTCTCGAGATTTTACTCACATTCATCTTCCTATACAAAAAAACAACCTTTTCAGCAGAGCTTTTTGACATCTTTTCACCACTGTAACTTCTGAAAAGAGTCCATCCCCTTCCAAGCATAGCCTTTGAAAACCCATCCATTGACTGGATTCTTTCACTGGTATGTGTAGCAAACAGTGAAAGCGAAGTACAGTGCCAATTATGATTCCTCAATATCTCATTTTTTTCAACTAGGTTAGCGTTATTTCTCAAGAAACACAACTTCAAGTACCCTTTTGACAGATTTACCAAGAGCCGGAGGTGAGAAAGTGAAGCAGTTCTGAAAGAAGGAAACGGTAATGGAACAGCGTTGTTAGGTAATGACCAAGTACACAGAGATGAAGATGATGATGATGGTTGAAGTTGGTTTGAAGGTTCAGTTAGGAATAGTAAAGTTGTTGAGTTACATAACTCCGGCAACGGCGATGGCCATGAAAAAATGACATGTGAAAGAGATGGGTTTGGTTGAAGGTCCATCCCAATGTCTCTAGCGATTGAAGCTAGACGATAAGTGTCTCTGATGAACTCATGGGTCGGTGTGAAAATCAACAACGGAACTCTGGTTCTAGAAATGGTGATTCCGGCTAGACTTTCATCGTCTTCGTCAAGATCATTGTTGTGGATGTGGAGAAAAAGAGGATTATTTGAAACATGATTACCAGAAACAAAAGAGCGAACTAATTTCAGAGGAAACATTTCACCTTTTTACTCTTTTTTTCAGGAGGAGAAAGGGGAGCAACGTTACGTTTTTCTAGGCCATGTTCGCCTTTTCCCCTAGCAAGCCGGCTCTTTTCGGTGGACTGGAGTTTTTTATTCGTATTTAAACTGTAAGTTTTATACCCTCCAATTCTATGAAATACTAGTTTCAGTCCCCCTTAATTTGTACTAAATAAGTTATGATATTTTGAGTATGATGTGTGCAAAAAACGTACAAGATTCCTGGTCTTTTGTCCTCACATGAGCTAAGAATCAATAATGTTATCATCTTGCCCAGAGCAGTGTCAGCTACTATTTTTCTTGAGGTAAAAGTGAAACAATAGAGAAAGTTGTGGTAATATTATTTATTCTCTTGTTCTAAATAACGAATAAACCTTATATATTTGTGACTTGTGAGGTTACAAGAATGCCTTAGTGTTTCAATCTTACGTTGGATATCCTAAACAACAAAAGCAAGCTTATATCCAGTCACATTTGACTGACTAAACTCTAACAGTGATTTCTTCTTCCTTAGTGCAAAACTGAATGATTTGATCCCCAGTAATTGACTTAAAAAGGCTTCTGCATATAAGAAAACATGTCTTGATAAAGAGGGAGCTGATCATTGTACGCCATCTGTGATCCAAAAATTTCATCTTGAAATCCATCCAAGTAATTCAGCTGTAAATCTATTGTATTCTCAAACTCTGACCATTTGGGCTCACTTTGTACCTCCTTAAATTCAGGTGATGGTGCGTGATCTGAGCTACTTGAATCTGTATGCAATTTGGGAAGCGAATCTGATGCTTCGAAATGAAGTAATTCATTCTTTGCTCCAGTTACATATGCTTGTGGTGCTTGCAATGGATTTATCACTCCACTGCTGTACTGGTACATATCAATCTTTGGCTTCTGTTCTTCATTATCAGAAAAGTGAACTTCCTGATTGAACCTGTCGTTATTGCTGTTGTTGTATATTTCAAGAGACCCTTTCTTATTGTAGATTCGACATAATACCCAATCATCAAGCTGCATATTTTCAGGGAAATTAACCAACATCAGCAATAATCACAGTTGAAGAGAAGAGAATATTGACATCAATAAAAGGTTAGTACTCTTACCCTTAAATTGGTTCTCTTTCCAGCAGATCTATCCACGTTAGCTAAACGATATTCGTGCATAATCCAATTGGTTTTGAAACCTTTGGGAGCTTTTCCGGCGTAAAAAACTAGAGCCTTTTTTATTCCCAGAGTCTTTGGTTTCCCTACTGGCTTATCAGCTCCGGTGGCTTTCCAGTACCCAGTTCCGGCTGCCCTATTCGGCCGTGAACCGTTGGGATATTTCCTGTCTCTGTGTGAGAAGAAATACCACTCCTTTTCACCGTACAGTGCAAAACCTACAAAGTTCAGAATTCTATCAAGCAATTCGTCGAACACATAGAAGGCATCTAAAAAAAGGGGGATCAATTCGATTGAATAGAGAAAATCAAAAGGTTTGAATTACCAGGAAGCTCCCATGGATCAAATCTATAAAGATCAATATCGGCAATAACAGGCGCCTCAATTTTCTGTCCGGCGCACTTCCGGCAGAGATAATGCTCCACCAACTCTTCATCCGTCGGATGAAACCTAAACCCCGCCGGCAAATTCAGCTGCTGCGATTCTCCTTTCATTTTCCACTTCACAAATCAGAAATCAATAAAACCACAACGCTTTCCCTTAATTTGTCTTCTTCCTTCTACCGCTTACGACCAGAACGAAGATATTTCTAGCAACGATGCGTCCTCTTTATACCCGAAGTTTCTAGGTATCGACAAATACCACACGTGGGCATTTCCATTACATTTTACACTTATCATTTTTTATAAACATGTTGTCTATGTGAGTGGGGTCCAATCAAAAAGCAATCTTTGATAATTCAGAACCTTATCTTATAATTAATTAAAAATTACTCTGTTATTAGTTGAAATTGGACAAAACTTAGACTGAACTCCGTGATCTAATCAATGTTCTGACCCGTTGTTCAAAAATAGTATCATATGTGGATATATGTTAGAATATTGATATATAACTCCAAATAATATAAATAAACATAGTAATTATATTTAATCTACTAATTTTACGTAATGTTTAAACTCAAAACATAGCTCTAAAAGACAAATTCTTAAATCAAAATTAAAGATTTTTTATATTGGATGAAATTTCAGTTATTTATTTAAACATTTAAGTACGATCTCGTTCCCTTATATACAAATTTAATTCATATAAATTTCACAAATTAGACAAATTAATTCTAGTAGTTTAAGCTTAGTTGACTGGGGAAGAGTGGAGAATGTCAATTAACGGCATGCCACGTGGACGGCAGGGATGACGGGAGCAAAAAAATAACGTCACTGCTTACGATAATGTCGGCCGTCGGTTTGTGCCGAGATGAGTCAAAGGTTGACGCTATTCTTTATCTTGAGGCAGAAATCCTCTGTATGCCCACTCATAGTAACAAACCCAATCCCACGCCTCCCATCATCTTCAACCAATCAACATCATCCGCGTTGTATTTTTCCCTTTCCTTTCCAATAGAGGCAACTTTAATTAAGTTAACATCCCTCGACCTAATCTTGTTTGTTTTTTTGCACAATGTTTCTAAATCTGTTATTTAGGGTTTAGGGTTTTTAAACCGTATTTTTCATACTGTATCGATTAAGAATTGATACAACCGAAATGAAATATCGATGTATCGATGAATTGGGCCATTTAATGGGAAATCATTTTTAATATTGATATATCCAAAATGATATTAGACAAATATTATTTTAGGTTTGTAATTGAACAATTAAATGTTTTTCATGTATATATTAAATTAAAGTATATTAAAATAAACATTTTTTGTAATAAAATAGTTTTTGTTTTTTCTCTTTTTTACTTTTGATTACTTTTATTTTCCACCCCATGTATCACTTTGTTGTCTTTTTTCGTAGAGGCAACGATGAGGATACTAAAAATGATATAATTAATAAAGGAAATCATTACGTTCAATTAAGAGCCAATTCAATCAAAATCTAATCAATGAATTAAAAGAAATAATGTGAATTGGTAAATTGATAGACAATATTTTTATAAATTAAGATAAATTAAATTTTTAGATATTATATTTTCTATAAATAATGTAATCGTTTTATTTTTTATGACAGTGAATATAATTATTGTGTTGATTCACATTAATAAATTATTTGCCAATAAATTATCATGTTATTTGAGGGTTGTTTCTATAAATAATTATTTATTTGTAATGACATAAATAAGTAAATAATATTTTAATTTTATCATTGACGAGTAATAAATTATGATTGAATGTTTCTAAGTTATCGACCTAAAAGTGACAATAGGGTCCGGAGTCCGAAATTAAATTAACCGTGTTGTTCTAGAACATATACCCCTACCTAATAGGGCAATAAAACGCATTAAACATTAGTCAAAAAACAAATTATTTAAAATTTAAATATTAATTATGCATTATTATATCTAGTGAATTTTAAAAATAATATTTGTCCTCAGTTTATAAAATATTTTACACATAGTAATATATTATTCCAAACAAAATCAACTTTCACTAAATTTATTGATATTTGTCTTACATTTACTCATCTTGCGTAATTTTAAATAGTAATAAAAATGATGGTACGATAATTGAATCATTTAAAAATATGACCATCCCAAAGTTGCTACATTAAGTGATGATATTATGGTAAGAAAATAACCACCAAATAAAAAACTAAATATACAAATTTACACTTTGTGATGTGCTTTATTTACAATATAATAGTGGGGTGACATGCAAACTTTATCCATATAATTTCATAGTTTTGTCAAATTTTAATAGTTAAAGTCTTATGATTGTAACAATTTTGATTTCCTAAGTATGAATATGACGAAACATACCTCATATTTTTTAAGTTTTGGTAAATCATTACCCAAATTTTAGTTTTTGTGACATATTTGATTCTGATATTGTCATGAGAATTTATTATTTGAGAATGTATCTATTTCTATATAGTCATTATTGAAGAAGATGATGATATTCAAAAGATCGAGATATTTGATTATTGACTTTGTTATAGCTTTTGTGGTATTCGACCGGGTTACTTATTTAATGAATCTTTATATTTAATTTAGATATTAATGGATCATTATTTATTGGACTTCATTATTGATGGGTCGAGAGAGTTATAATTGAGTTGGACTAATCATCTATATAAAAATGACTAAAGAAAGAAAAATGGACTTGGATTATTGACCTAAGGAGGAGGCCGCTATTCACTTCTTTTTCGTCCGGGAAACCTACGACTAAGGCCATCAAAACATGATCTTTTTTCTTTTGTTTTCTACGTCATGTTCTCCTATTGTAAATCTACGAACTTGACGTTTATAGTGGATTCAAAAGCTACATCCGATGTGGTTTTTTATCATTTCTTATACGTAATGGTTTTCCACCTACAAAAATCGTATCTTTTTTACTTCTTGCTTTATTATTATTTTTTCGTTCGACCCCTATTCGTAAAATGGGGTTTAAATTTTGTTATTGCAGATTTTTAGCAGCGATAACATATTCATAAAAAAATTAATTTTGGTAAATAAAGTTCTCGATCAAAATCAAATAAAATTATGTGTTAGGATTCAAATAATTAGGTGTATATATTATTTTTTCAACCGATTTTGTCATTTTGTGATTTGTTGTAACAAATGTTGTAAATTTGTAGGATCAAATCTGGCAAAACTTGAAAGTTAAAACTTATAATATGTCAATATAAATTATGTAGATCAAATTTATCAAAACTGTAATGTTATAGTCCATTTTTAGGGGGTATCAACAGTCGTCCGGTTCGTTCAACAAACGAACTCGGTTCTGATTTCTTTAAAATGTGGAACACGATTAAAAGCTAAAAACCAAAATGAATGCACGGCAATATATAGTGGAAACCCCGTGAATTGGGGTGAAAACCACTCGGCTAAGAGCTGATTATGCTCTTAGCCTGCTCACTAAAGAACATAAATCAAAGTTCAAACAAAACAGGCTAATGAAAATGACGAGGTAAAGAAAGCTAGAAGAATCCGGCAGAGTAACATCATATTCTTCCGCGTCCAAAGGGTCCTGTCTTTTCCTTCGTCTTGCCCTGTATTTATAGAGTTGCCGGCGAGTGTAATCCACGTTCTGTAACCGCCTCTGACAAGTTTGTTAGAGGTTGTTATCGCAGGATGTAAAACGAGATTGGAACCGATGCGTGGTCTGCGTGATTGGGCCCGAAACATGATAAACGTGACAGGGCCCGAAGCGTGGAACGCGTGATCCTGTAACTGTTTTGTAAATGTTCGGACCGAACCCCGGAGCCAGCTGGCAGATAACGCTTTTATTTACTAAGGTTATCTTCGGTCCTCTGTGTTGAACATCGGGCCGCTCTTCCTGAAGGTGTAAGTGGGCTGTAAGTGTTCGTTTTGATTATTTAAGTCGGCCCAAATGTTACCGGGCCTCATCTATTACAGAGTACCCGGTCCTAGAGTTCTCATCATGTAAAAATTTCATTTCTCACAAATAGTAATTGATTATTGATTGTTAGGATAGTAGAACCAAACAAACTAGTGTTACATTACATGATATATTTGATATGTATTAATTGTTACCATTTGAACGTTTTTTATTTTAATTAAATTAGTTTTGGAAACGATGATTGAAGGTGATATGAATATACGGATGAGATTTTCCCCATCATAGATATCCCTATAAATCTCATCCTACGGCTACTATTCAATGAATCTGATTCTGAGGATCTTATTATACATCACATCTGGACCGTACGTTTGAGCTTATTCCTTTATATCACTAATATATAATTTATATATTACGCATTAATTATTTGTATTTTTTCATTTAAAAATCATATATACGAGTTATTGGGTTTGTTTGGTTTAGCTTTTTAAAATTACGATGTGGTGAGACGTGGTGATGTGTGATAAGGTATGGTGAGATATGATGATCGTGAATTTTTAAGTATGTTTGGTAAAATTGCGGTATTATAATGTGATTTATGTAAAAATAATAATATATCATTATATATATAATAATAATAAATATAATTATAGTATAATTAATAGAAGTAAAGGTGAATGATTCTTTTCCAAAATAACGATGAAGCCACAACTGGTTTTAATAGCTGTGATGATATCGCAATTTTTTAACGATTATCACATCACAATTAAACTTGTATTTTGCGTGCATTAAAAAAATCACGATTGAATCATCTCACCACACCTCACCGCACTTTTGATCGTGGTACTAAACAAACTCATTGTAGTTTAAAGTTTAATTAAAATGAGAGAATTCTCTATTTTGATTATTAATGACGTAAAATTTTATAATAATAACAAAGTAAATGAAACCAAAAGTTTCGTGTTCACTTGTCAAGTGCAACTTTAATTATGATGTTAACATGATAATACTTTATATTATAAAATTATAAATAGAAACAGAAAAGCGACAAAAGAATAAAGAAAAGCAATAAAAACAAATTATTAGTCTAGATCACGTCATTATTTCAAATATCGGATCCTGATCATCAATCCAATTTACCCATCGGACGATGGATATATCTTTTGGTTAATGCATGAGGACATCGATAAAGTGAAATGTCATTTATATCCTTGGGCCTGGTATATGGGCTTTGGCGCAAGTAGTGAATACACTTTATTTTAAAAGATGAATCTGCCTAATATTTTTCAAGGCCCAATTGGCCCAATGTTGACAAGCGAAGCTGTCGACGGCGAAGCTCCGTCGTGACTCTAACAAGGGGACGGTACAATTGAGTAAGTAGAGTAGAGATTAGCCTCTTTCTTCTTATTCGCTGCAATGGCTTTAACTGCTACGTGTTCTACATTAATTTATCCACGTCTCCTCGTTATCCGAAGTACTGCTCTGTTACCAAAACCACCGCATTCTACTCTCCATCCGGATATCGCAAATTCTTCTGGATCGAGAAATTCATTTGGAAGAAGGGCTTTCAATTTTTCTATATTCGGATTAATCCTATCGCTTAACCGCTCTTTATTCTTCTCCGAAGCTTTGGCATTGGAGCTTGATCGGTATAGCGATATCAAAGAAGGGTTCACTCTCCTTGTACCCTCTTCCTGGATTAAGGTATATTGTCATTCTCTTACATCATCTGCAAAGATTCTGTCATAAGGGTTTGTGATTCTTTTTCTAAACCAGGTAGATAAGTCAGGGGCAACTGTTCTGTTCGAGGATTCAATTAAGAAAGCAAACAATATTGGTGTAGTCGTCAGCCCAACTCGGATTTCTAGTCTTGGAGAATTTGGAACTCCTCAGTTTGTAGCAGATAAGCTTATCCAAGCAGAGAGACGAAAGGTCTTGTAAATTCTATTTGTTTCATTTTTATCCGTTTGATTATTATCCGTTTGATTTGCAGGAAAGCACAAAGGAGGCGGCGGTGATCGCCGTTTCAGAGAGACGGGGCGGCGCCGGAGTTCAAGTATACGAGTTTGAGTACACAGTTGACAGCACAAGAGGAGGATTGAAAAGGGTATTCTCTGCTGCATTTACACATTCCATGAAGCTTTACCTTTTGAACATTTCTTTATCTGATAGCCCTGAGAATCCTTTGGAAATCACCAAAAGAGAAATGCTACTGCAAATTGTACATTCATTCGATGCCATTTGAAGGGAGGTCTTATTCTCTTTTAACTTACTGGTTATGAATTATATGATAAATTGATACGTTAAATGATGCTTGATGTTATAGATGTAGCAAAGGCTAATTTATTCCATTAAAATGTCATGAAACAGGCAAACTCTACATCTCAGACAACACTTCATTCAGCTCCTAGATGAACTGCTGAATGAATCAAAAGGAAACATATAATGTCTCTTAAGTCCTCATTCTCTTTGTGTCACTACTTTGAGGGACACTAAGATCGTTACCATTTCCTCCTAATGACGGCACTGCATGTCCGATCCGCTGCCATGGAGAAGAGTTTTCAGTTAACAAGTTTCTAGCTATGGTGAAGTTAGAGGTAAATCTTACATTCTCATTCGGCACAACTGCGTATCTTTGGGTAGTGGAAACCCATGATTTATCTGGGAATGTAAACAAACAGGATCCATTGAGAATTATAGAAAAGTTTTGGTACATTTGAAACCAAACCTGAAGTTATATCAGCTCGTGATGCCTCAATATATTGCCCGCTTGATCCGTCATTGCTCAATGCTTCTATAATCTTCGGGAGATTTCTAATCGAAGAACACGGTGAGTCTAGTGAATGTGCGATTGAGCGTAGAGATGTATATTTACCGGTCAACGGAATCGCCATGGCCAAGCTGACCGTTTGTGCCACGTCCCCATGAAAACACATTCTGTCTTTCAGTGACAGCAACAGTGTGCCTCCAGCCACAAGCTATGTTAACGACTCTCTGTCGACATTTACCGTTTTCGAATAAAACAAACAAGTTAAGCAAACAACAAATGTTAAGATAAAGACAGCACCTGATCAGATGGGAACTTGACTTGAACCGGTGAGCAATGATCCACATTGTCACCGACTCCCACTTGCCCGAACTTCATTCAGACAAACAAACTTATATGTAAGAAACTCGAATGAATGAATGAATACATTGTACGTAAAACTAGACAAATAACAAACCTTGTTCCATCCCCAGCCAAAGAGTTTACCATCAGCTGTAAGAGCCATTGTGTGTCTCCACCCCCCGGAAATCTGTTTCGTAAAAGAATCATTAATGTAAAAACAGACAGTGATAACTTCATAGTACATAAAAGAAGAAATTTATACCTGTGAAATCTCATGTTCTTGCAAAAATTCAAGCTTGTGTGGAATTAGATGGTCCTCAAAATCTCCATGTCCTAATTGCCCATATTTGCTCCAACCGTAAGTAAACAAACTACCCAAAGAAGAAACTGAAATCGTATGTCGCCAACCACATGCTACAAGTACCATCTTTTCTCCCTAAATTAACAATTAACACAACGTAAGTTCCACGATATCGTCTCAGTTAGAGAGAAGTGAAGTTTTACATACCACATTAGATGTAACTTTAACAGGGACTAAACGATCTGCTCGATCGCCTAATCCTAAATTACCGTATCGACCCCATCCCCAGCCGTAAAGCTCACCATCTTCTGTTACAGCTGCTGTGTGTTCAGCACCAGCTGCCACCATCATCACTGCAATACCCTACAAGATCATCATTTGAATCAATATCATTCTCTCTGTGTTACAACTAAAAGAGCTCTTTGTACCTTGAAAGACTCAATTTTTCTAGGTACTAGAGAATCTTCTGTACTCCCAAGTCCTAGTTGACCATTTTGATTCCTTCCCCAACTGTAAGAAAATAAAATCACTTCAAAAAGGGGACATAAAGATACAACAAAGTGACTGAATTTTGGTGTCTAACCTTTGAACTTCACCTTCCATGGTCACTGCTAAACAATGACTATCTCCACAAGCAATTTGCTTTATCTTGATCCCTTCTAATGCTTTAATCGGTTGAGGTGTAAACAAGTCGCTTGAGTTTCCATGTCCTAATCTCCCAAAATCACCCCTACGAGACATGTTTGAATAAGAATCGTATACAAATAAATGGAGAAAAATGAAGGGGGAGTACCAGCCCCAGCTATAAACTTGCTGCTGTGATTCTGAATATGCTGTTGTATGATCAGCTCCACAGATTACGGACATGACTCCTTGTCCATCGAGTGCAGTTAACTGTGTCGGAGAAAGAAGATCCTCAGCATCTCCATGTCCTAATTGACCATCTTCTCCTCTTCCCCATGAGCAAACAACATTACCAGCTGCATTACATTACGTGATCTATTAAGATTAAGCTTTCTCATTGATTTATGACATTTAACTAAAATCCCACTTAGTGACATGCTAGGCAAGTCAATTATTTCTCGACCGATGAAGAAGAGGACAAGATTCAAGAAACTTTACGGTTTTACCCTACGCAAACAATAATAAAAAATAAAAAATGGAAAACGTGGAACATTCTTGTCCGCAAACAAACGCCTCCCAGACCAGAACTCAACCCGGGTAAGAAAAAAAAGGGAAGTTGCGGCTTTTACCATAAGAACAAATGAGAAAACCGGATCAAGAAGCTTTCGACTTACAGAGAAGCGCGACGGAATGACTTGCGCCGGCAGAGATGATAACTACACGCCGTATTGGGCCAGTAACCGCTTCGCTACCAGTACTGCTGTCACCGCCGTGTGAATCCATCTCCGGCGTGTGTGAAGCACAAACAAAGAGGAATAAAAGGCAGAAAGTTAAGATCTCGGTAGTAGAAAGATAAGTAGAAATGATGAGATCCCAGAACGAGAGTAGATGCAATCAAAAAGCGCAGCGGATGTCCCTTAATATGTCAGCCTGTAGCCTGATGTCGACAGGGGGGAGAGGCATGGGCATTAGCTTCTAGAATCTACATACAACCAAAGATTAGCGCAAATCCTTAATACCAGAAAAAAAACGCAACAGTGTTCTATTTTTAATTTTGCTACATAATAATTCAAAATTGTTAAATAAATATAAAATAAGTAAATATTATTTAAAAATACAAATTAGAAAAAATAAATAGTTAAACTATTTTTTAAAAAAAGTTAATTCAAAAATGCATATTTGTTGAACGATAATTTAACTTGGATCTGTACATTTTAAGAAGAATCTATTCAACATGTCTTGGAATCGGAACCCATACACATGACACTTACTTACAATGTTACCAATGTAGAAAGTTTAATTAAATAATAATTGTTTTTCGAAAATAATAATAAAAAAACTAAAATAATGTGCAATTATATGACAGATTGACGCGTGTCCAATTTGTCGTCATGTAGAAAATAATATATTCGATAATTTTGCTATAAAATAATAATAAAATTAATGAATTCCACCTACCTTTAGGATATTAATGGATAAAGTTTGATCAAATATATCCTCGTCTCACCACTTATAACTTCAAATTTATATATGCCTCAAATTCACATTGTGTTTGAATATTTAAATATGTGCTCTACTCTTACGAATACTCGACTTAAGACGAATAATCTAACCCACGTAAAATTTCAAATAATAAAAAATATAAATAATTTTTTCACTTTTTTTGATAATTTTTTTTATAAATATTTAAAATAAAAAGTAAAAAATATTGTAAAATATATTATTTTATTTATGACTGATATTTATAAACATATCAAACTTTGAAAATGATAAAAATAATATAAAAATTGTTATAATCAAACAACTCTAAATTCAAAAAATTTCTAAATATTTTACTAATATTTATAATTACATATTTAATCTAAAAGATTAAAGTAAAAGTAATTGTTTTTATTATCGTTTTTATTTAATTAGTTAACCTTAAAAAGTTTAAAAATATATCTAAATTTTAAAATAATGTAAATAACATATTTATATATTAAAAATTACGTAAATAACACTTTAATCTTTCGAAATCGATTACTAAAAAATGGACGAAAAATTGATGTTTATATATTTTATAGTTGATATTCATTCATAAACATGTGTAAAATACACAATTTCTAAATTTTGGGCATTACTTTTACATTATAATTGGTTACAAAATAAACGAAAATATTATGATAAAACCAAAATATATTTGTTGTGGTTAGAAAACCAGGGGTGTCAACAGTCGACCGGTTCGTTACAAGACGAACTCGGTTATGNAACGAAAATATTATGATAAAACCAAAATGTATTCATTCAAATAAACATAGTTTTATAAAATTGATAAGATAAATTCTTATTATTATAATTTATAAATATAATAAATGTAATCATAATTACAATACAAACATATTGACATATAAAATATTTAAAAAAATATTAGATATAAAAACTTTAAATATTACATTAAGTTTGACGAAGATAATAAATATGCATTTGAATTTGAGTAGAAATACACATCCACCTTCCCACGCTATATTTATTATTTTTAAACTCTTTATCATCCCTTCCATTTTTTTTACAATATCTACTTACCTTATCTACTTACCTTATACCTATCTGCAGATTGACCACAGATATTTGTCCTCCCCTTGAGTAGATATTGAGTTTTTTTACAATATCTACTTACCTTATCTGCAGATTGACCACAGAGATCCTGCCCAGCAAACCAAATGAAAATCGTACCCTTCACACATTTATTAACTTTTAATTTCTTTTAAATTTATATACATTTTTTTATTTAAATATAGCATTTAATGATAATTATAAAATGGTCCTGGATCTCTAACTGTATTCCTTAAACGAGACAGAGATTGATCAAATAATAACTAGATTAAGAGTTCAATCCATATGTTAACTTAACCGGATATTTAACAAAAACCCGACATGCCTAATTACTCGTATTAAAACGAACCGATAGTTCCACAAATCCACGAAGAAAATTACTCAACTAAACAAGTGAGTAGAGTGCATTCTACATCATGATAATCTCTAAGTGTGTGTTCTGTACAAATTATATAATGTATAATCAGAATTTATAATTAGAATGCAGAATCAAAATGTATAATTAGAATCTGCATGGTGTTCTGTGTAAACATATAATGAATTATAAAATGTAAAAGTGTTCTGCAAAAATATTGTAATTGAAATGTAGAATTTTAATTGAGTTACATTGTACAAAATAATTATATCTTTCTTATAAATTTGAAATTATAATTCTATATTAAAATAATATTTTTAATTACAAAATAAATTAATAATATTTTTTTATTTAAAAATCATATAATAAAAAAAAAACAAAAATATTGAATAAGATATTGTCGAATAAGAAATTCAACAAGTGATAATATAAATACCAAATTTTAGAAAAAAAAAAAATTCATTATGATACAAACGATGAAAATTTGATTCGGAAAAAAATATATATATATGAAAAATATAGTTAGCAATGTAAGACGGTGCATCAAAATTTGTAAATTGCATAAAAGTCTCGAAGTTGATATAATGTATGATTTTGGCTTCTATGTTTCAAAATTGCGTTGTTGATCCCCGAACTTCCAAAAACGTTTATATTGAATCATAATACTCGTTAATTTTTTAAACGTCTCAATAGTTTATATTGATCAATTAACCTTGAAAAAAAATGAAATAACAATGTTTCTAAACTTTTAAAATTTTAAAAATAATACATAAATTATCAGAACCACTTATACGAAAAACCACTGCTATTTACTCGAAAATCACTTTTAAACGGTTTTGAAACTTCAAGGGGTTCTCATGCAAATTTCAAACTTTGGGGACATCGCTTTTACATTATCTTAAACATTGGAGGTCAATGTCGTAACTTTCTCGTAAAAAATAATGAATAGAATGCATAATGCATTTTCAGAATCAAGTCTGAACTTGATTATGCATTATAGTTAAAAAACGAGAATGCATTATGATTATAATTCATAATTAGAATTTAAAATGGATACGGTTCTGTTTCAAAAAACAGATTATGCATTCTATAATGCATAATCAGTTTTCATAATTTGTGCATAACACCGCCTAAATGTAAAATTCACATTAAAATGGAAACCGGAGACTTGTTGTGTTGTTAAGCAATTTGGATCTTCCAATTGTCTGAAATATGGAGGTCTGGCTTACGAATGGTTGGAGCAGATGAACTGGAGCTTCCTAAGAACGAAACCGGTCCCATAATGATCTCGACTTTTCGATTACCGGGTTCGATCGTAGCTGTTTTCGGTTTACCGGAGTGGCCAAAAAGTATGATTCTGTCGATAGTGCAGTGGGATGTGAATTTCTGAGGACCTGTGTTGAAAGACGAGAGAATCCCATTAGTGAATGTGAAATGGAGATGGAGATAAGCACCCTTTTGGAATTCGAAGCTTTTTCCATCGTCGATGTAAAGCTCGCCTTCTGCTGCATTTGAGCTGTTTAATGCTATGACCTGAATGTTTTGAAAGCATGAGAGAAATGTATGTTTCGATTGAGTTTCGAAATGTAATGTACCAGTGTATAGGGATCATTTTCCATTTGCGTTGAGCTTCGTCTTAACCGATCTTTTCGAGGAATAATTGTACCTGCACGTTGAAAACTTGGTATGCTGTCTTCTAAAGCTTCAAGCTTATGAGTTATTCCTCCTTTGTGAGAAGCTCCGGTCGTCATTTCGTACCAACGTTCGGTTCCGGGAAGATAGACCGAGACATGCTTTGCGCCCTGCAAATGTTATCGGTGATCATATTTAAGAAGAAAATTTGATCTACTGAATGATGAACAAAAGTGTTGTTAGGCACCTGAGTGTAGATTCCTTGTACCAAAAGACTATTTCCGACCATAAACGCCTCGTCGTTACCAAATGTTTTCTCATCGAATGGAAACTCCATCCAAAGAGGGCGAGCAACCGGGATTCCGGTCACATTCGCTTCCCGGAACAATGTGTAGAAATAAGGAAGTAACATATATCGTACGTGAATGGCTTCACGGATACGTATAGTGTTTTGTTCCCTGCAGCCAAAATATCATCACAACAAATATAAGCTATCAAACCCGAGTATAATGCAGCATACCCGAATAACCAAGGTTCGCGTCGTTTCGTATCATGATGAGCATGTGCTCTAAAGAATGGATAGTAGGCTCCGAGTTGATACCAACGAACTAACAACTCGGTGTCCGGATTACCAAAAAAGCCACCAACATCAGCACCTGTGAAGCCAAAATATACATGATACAATGCACGTGCGATGATATGATACGAAAAGCTTACTGACCAGTGAAAGGCAAACCGGTGAGACCGAGAGATAAGATCATTGGAACTGAAACTCTCAAGTGTTCCCACTCAGCTGTGTTATCTCCAGTCCAAACTGCTCCGTATCGCTGGCTTCCAGGGAAAAATGCTCTTGACAGAACAAATGGTCGATCCTTTCCCTCCCCTCGCTTAACAAGTCCATCAGCAGTTGCCATATGGAAGTAGTATCCGTAAGCATTGTGCAACTCCCGATGCTCGGCATCTCCATAATGTAAAGCATCTCTTGGCATTGATACCTGAAGAATGGCAAAAAGTTTCATATTGCATCATAAATATGCCACAAAAAAACTCAAAACTCATACATTTTGCGATTACATAATCGCAAAATAAGCTTATCCTAAACTTAGTATCATTAGGCAAATACATTCTGAATGCATGTTCAGAAAAAACTAGTTCTCTCAGCAACAAAAACAGGCAAATATGGAGGAAGAAAACATCAAGACTTACCTCTGGACCATTGAAAACTGAAGGTTCATTCATATCATTCCAGATGTACAACGAAGGAGTCGAACCAACATAATTTGTATATGAGAATCTATCTGCCCACCAGGACCTAATTTCTGGATTTACAACATCCAAGTAAGATGAGGATCCAGGCCAACACCATCCATCGAAATCATTGCCACTTGAGTCCTTCACGTAGTAATCTTTTTCTGTAGCCTCTTTATGTATGAAATACGACTCATCTCGCTTGATATGAGGATCTACAATTGTTACCATATGCCTACCTTTGTCAGCTAACTTCCTCTGCATCTGTTCTGGATTTGGGAATAAAAGCTTGTCCCAAGTAAAGTACTTTTTCCCATCGGTATGCTCAATATCAAGCCATAGAACATCATATGGGATGTCGAATTCGTCGAATTTGGCATCAACATTATTGACATCTTCCTCATCCCTATAGTTCCACCTGCACTGATGGTACGCTGTGGCAAACATCTGAGGCATGGCCGGTGCTCCCGTGACGGTAATGTACTTTTTGACTACATCTTTTGGTCCCGGACCAATAAAAAAGAATGCATCCACAACACCGGCCTCGCTCATCCATAAGGTGTCAATCCTTTTCTGATCAGAAGGTAACTTTATAACTGATGTAGAATCATTATCCCAGCCTGAAGCCAAAACATCTATTTGCATTTCAGCTGCATTAAGCCATAAAAATCCCGAACTACCTCGGGACTTACCATGAGATAACATAAATGGGATACTCCCATAAAGACCAAAAGGAGAGTCATGTAAATATTCAAATACATCAAGATTAAAAAGCCTGTATGGTTCAGAATGCTCAATTTCAGGTCCTCTAGTTGGCTTTAGTGCAAGGCTACTTGCATGTTCTGGGATGCCATAAACAAAATCAGCATCATAAAATGAGACATCAAAGCTAACACTCTGTGGCCCATAAGGCCTTTTATCAGTATGACTCCTGAATTTCTCCTCCCAATCCTCATCTTCCTTTTTCTTCCTTAGCTGTTCAAAATCAAACAAACCATTCGAATTCAAAGATAACACTTTTTTGCCATTTCTACCTCTTTCCCTCACAAAAACCTCGAAGGGATCATGCCTAATCACACCCTCATACCCATCGGAAAGATAAAAAACCGACAAGATACCCAGCCCATCCTCATTGTTCTCCTCTTTCACTCTCTGAAGCCACAGCTTTGTACTAACAAATTCAGGTTCAATAACATCAGGCACCTCAAATCTCTTCTTAGGTGGGCCTAATCTTTGGTCTTCATCTATTCTCAGTCTCATCACACCATCTTGATAAGCCGAGATACTGAGAACTAAAGAGTTAGCGACAATCTCTTCACCTTCAGACTTTTCCTGATTATTCTCCTTAGAAACAATCTTTGCTACAAGATCCCCATCAGAGATGGCAACATCTGTAGCTATTAATGAGCATTCTCCAGGCTTCCGTGAACGGGCACGCTTGCAAAATGGGGTTTGATTACAGTTCCTGAACTCCTCTTTTTTCCAAGAGAAACCATTATTGATGCATAAACAGAGAATCAAAAAAGCGTAAAGAGCTTTTCCCATATTAATTCAGATCAGTATACAGATCTCAGCATCAAATAGTCATGGAGAGTAGCAGGCAAGGAAAACTGCCCAGCGGCCAAGAAATCCTAGTGTAATTAAAGAGAGACACAGGGAACGGAGATGGTTTGTTAATTTAATTCTGGCCCCTCAATTATACTTAAATATATATAAGCCCCTAAATTTTCATAAAATTGAAAATTGGAGGTTCAGTTTTTCAATAGAAATGGGAGTTTACTGGATTTAGTGAAAGTGTAGGACTGAAAATTGAATTTAGAGAACAAAAAGGGGTTTTCTTCATAGGTCGTGAAATATCTGAAGAGTGATCCAAAGTTCGCAAGATACGGCAATGGCCGTTTCCATGACCGGATTCTCTGCTTTTGCAGCGTTTTCACCGTATTTCTCCAAGAAGACGAGTCTTATTCTGCCATATACTGAATATCCGCAGATAAAATCAGTGAAAGGAGGTTGTGGGTGCACTTTGTTATCTTGCTATGCGGCGGCAAAGCAGCAGAAGAGTGGCGCCCCGCCGGCGACGAAGAATAAGCGGAGACCTAGTGGTCGGAATATCAAAAAAGATACAGTTAATGGTTTTGAGATAGAAAAGAGTAGTAGAGATAACGGTGGTGTGGAGGTGATGGAATCGCCATCAAAGTCTTCTCATTCTCCGCACACGGCGCTGCCTCTGCCCAAACCGCCGGCTGGGTTTCTGTTGGATGGACAAGGCAGAGTTGTTAGAATTTCGGACAAACGCATTGTCACAATTGTGAGTTAATATTTCCTTTTTCGAACCTTAATAGGCTAGACAAAACAACATCAGAATACTTTATCGTGGAAATTCTAATGTGCTTCCAAGTGTTTTCTTGGTGAATTTCAATTTCGGTAAACTTCATGGCTTGACTGGAATTTGCTTCATTGGTATTGTACCCACAAAAGGCTTCCAATGTTAAATCTTCTGTATATTATACTTGTGTAGATCCATTTTATCTTCTGATAGATCACTTTCAGGTTGATTCTACCAATAATTCCCCACTGGACTGCGTCATTAGGAGGGTATTTACAAGTTCACAAGGGGATGAATGCTTACTACTTTGTCCTGTCGATACGTAAGTTCTATACACATATATCTTATCATTATAGTTACCAAGATTAAAGGAATGTAGTTTTTTTCAGGCCTATTCAGATATTGAAGAGTGTCAATGTTGAAGGATGGTCTGCAGTAAGAATTAACTCATATGGCTCATAAAGACCTTATATTTATAGTGTAAATGAACTGAATGCCATTGACACCATCTCTGATTTTTAGGTTAGTGATGAAGAAGTTGAGAATATCCTTCCTTCTGCAGCATATGCCTTAGCCAAAATACATATGCATCTTGTATGCAGTGGGTATGTAATGTGGATGAAATTTTGGTACATTTTACTACTAAAATAACACACTTGTTTCTATGTACTGTTCTATGGGATGTGTTCTATTACTTCAGATTCTGTTATACTGCACGAGGAGGTTTTTGCTACTCCGAGGAAGATGTATTTGAGTTTCATATCGGTATAACTTTCTACAGTTTCTCAGCTTCGTATATTGTTAACCATGTTTTTTTTACTAGTTTTTCAACTTTAAGAAACGTCATTTCGCGCAGATAGTGGTGAAAATGTTGATGGTTTAGCAACAGAAGTTATTGAAATTGTATGCTTTGATCTGGTATGGTATTAGCCAATGCTATGCTGAACAATTTTGCAATTAAATGACTTATTTTATTATCTGATCTCCATGTTCTGTTTCTTCCTTAGGATGGTTCTCACTACATGATCTATACGCCTTCGGATCCGCTTCTCTTTGTTGGAATTCGGGTGAAGAACGCAAAACCTTTTTGTATCTTCATCTCAAATTTTCTTGCGATGTTTATTTACACAGATTTTGCAGGATAAATCCGGTGCAATACAGATAGCAGAAGACGTAAGAAAAACTCAACTTTAGCTTGCCATGAGTTTAGTTTGAAGTTGAAGCATTTCATTCCATTCATTAACAGGAACTCTTGGAGGATCCTGCTGTAATAAGCGCCATAGACGAGGAGACAGAATTCAATGCATTAGTGGTACGAGCTTCATAATCTGTATTTGCATTACGTATGTAGTCAACAAAACTTCGTGTTTATCGTTGCGGATTTTCATTTTCGCAGGAAGAAGAGGCAGCTCTCCTCGATTCATTAATGGGAAAAAGCTGATTCCATTCAAAATGTAAAGCAGTAGAGGTACATTTTGTGCTTACAAATCCATGATATTTTGCTGCATTAAGGCTCTAGTTTTTCCATCTGGTCTGAGCCCGATTTCGCACATATTCGTGTATTGTTTTCTAGCCAGATTCATCTGCTTCTTCGAACACAAACCTCGAATAGCTACATTGTGAAGTATTTCATTTGATGTTGACTGCAAAAATGCAAATATATATAAAATTTCAGGGATTTGAAGCAAAACATTAATCTTAAAAGCAATGAAAGACTTCTTACATCAAGAATCTTCTCCAGTTCACTCCACAGGGAACTCCAGATGCAAACTCTTATTAAAGGTAACAATGTAAATGAATTTGGTGATTGTTTCTGTTGAATCATATGATGATAAACTTGCAATGCAGCCATTGGTTCATTACCAGCTTCACATGCTCCGATCACAAGATTATAAGACGTTACCGTAGCTCGTATTCCCATCTCTTCCATTTCCCAAATTAGCTTCACTGCTCTCTCCCATAACCCAAGCCTCTGGCATGAAACTAAACATGCATTGAATATGTGAAGATTCAATACATGTTTGTGATGTTTACTGATGGTATCAAATAGTTTAACCGAATCCGGATACCGACCCGAATGGTTCAATGCAATAAGAAGCCCGTTCCATGAGTACCCATCCGGGGTATAGCCAAACGAGAGGATTAGATCATAAACTTCAAATGCTTTCTCCAATTTGGATGCTTTGGCAAGCATATTGATCAAGGCATTGCAGCTTACTAGAGAGGGCTTAATCTCATGATCAAGCATGGTTTGAAGAACATTTAAAGCCATATCACATTTTCCTTCTCTAGAACATGCTCCAATTACAGCTTGCATAATATCATCAGATGGGGTTAATCCATTTCGAACCATTTCATAATACGCATCAAGAGCAAGTTCGTTTCGATCGCAACGCACGAAAACGGAGACTAAAAGCCGGTATGTTATTACACTTCCGCCAATGCCATTTTCTTGTATGATTCTCCAAATTCTCTCGGCTTCAGACCAGTTATTCGCTTTCCCTAATATCCCAATCATTGTGTTATAAACAATCAAATCCATTTGTTTCTTGGTTTTGTTGTTCCTTTCTGCTTCATGAAACAAAGCTAATGCAGCACGGTATCCTTGAGATTGAGCTACTGCTTTCAAGATCAAACTGTAAGAATGTCCTGTGGTGATTTCTTTTGACTTCATGAAGTTAAATACATTCAAAGAATCATCTATTCTTTGATTCCTTATGAGACAAGCGAGAAGTGAGTTGCAGGCGTGTTGTTCAGGTTGTAAACCAGAAAGCTTCATTGATCCGTACAATGATAATGCACTTCGAACTTTGTTACATCGGCTGAGCTCTAAGATTCTCTTTGATAACACTTCTTCATCCCTTTCTTCTAAATAATACAACTCGGATTCAATCTCATGGTGAAGACGAGCCAGAGAACTTTCATGGACGGCTAGAACTGAAACTTCTCCTTCTTCGGAGAATGAATTGGATTCAAAACTTCGAGGTTTAATATGAATTAGATGCGGAAAGGATTCTGGGATTCTCATTATCGATTTCCTCAACCCCGCAGATGAAGTCGCCGGTACATAGCCACGAATTTTGTGAACCCAACGAATGGAAATTGCTGAACAACTGAAATACTGGGTTTGGGTTCTGAAATCGTGTCTTGTCACGAGGTAAAAGAAGGGGTTTTGGTGGGTGTTTGTGTTCATGGAGGGGGAGCAACACGGCTGGCTGTTGAGCGTCTCCGGCATCATCTGCCAAGAGGGCAAGGCCAAAATTACTCAGAAGAAATGTCGAAAAGCTTTAAGCGAGTAGGGTTTTACAGAAACCTAGAAAAAATCTTTACCTTAAAAACGACGACGTTTTAGATGAGGTGCGCTTCTGCTTAAGGCCAAAATTTACGCAAACCGCGGACAGGCTTCTTCTCCATTCCTTCTGAATATGCCAACAGCAGGTAAGCGATTTACCGATTCATGTGGCGAATCATGAGGCTGCGAAATGTGTTTATGATCGTTGATGATTTTGTGGTGTAGGCGACAAACAAGAAAAGATGAAGGTAATTCGAGAGGGCGTAGCATCAATAGCACTTTTACCAAACGGATCGATTTCAGGCCATTTTATTCATCTTCCTCACTCGATATGCTACGGTCTCCATGGCTCTGGTACCTTAACAACTGGTTTTTCATCAATCTTTCATGGATTCTTTCAATACAGGAAATGAATATGAAAAGAACCCGTACTCGTTTTCTTTTTAAAATTGCACATTGACAAGGCTTCTGATTGTTCCCTTTTGAAGAGCTGTATTGTGAAAGAGAATGCAGTAGAGGCGATGATTACCGTTTGATCAAGCTCACTGTAACAGATTATAATGTTAGTCATCGCTCATTATATATTCATTCACCGTTCACTCATGGTTCTACTTGTACAGACCAAGAGAGAAAAGGAACTAGTTGTAGAATGCAGAGGACATGATGCTGCAACAATCTGTGGCATTGATCACGCTCATGGGTAACTTTCATTCTATTAACTTGTCCATGAACAAGCAATACTTTCCGGTCAAGACAAAGCTTGTATGTTAGCTATATTAACATGAACTCTTGGTCAATGAGGCAGCCTACTTTGATCCAATATGAATTGGGAGATTATGTGTAACAGATGGCAAAGGGAAGTTGTGGGTATGGTGGAAAATAAGAAGGAAGAATCACAAGTTTCGGTTTCTTTTAAGTGTGAAACTTTGAAAGCTGATGAAGCAGCAGAGGAACATGTAAAGAAATTCATGCCCAAGCTAGTTGGGATGGATGCAGTAGGTAAACTAAATGCTGCGTTACTAATGAATAGTAGAGTATATTGTCATCATTTTTCTTCATCTTTCAGTTAACATCGGCCCTATGAAGATCATTGGATTGGATTTCAATGAAGAACAAGGCTAATGAGCCGAGAACGAATGAGATTTTAGTTATCTTTTAATCATGTTTTAAGAAGATCAGTTGTATAACTAAAATTTCATGTATTGAGCTAGCTATCTACAAAACTTATTACAAATAGCTTTGATTTCTGTTACTTCTTACGTCCAGAGACTGTCTTCTTCACAGCTCCAACAGAGACCAGGAACTGATCAAGAGAAGATAGTGTCTTCATGTCATCAGGAGGAAAATAACTCGCAGCCTTTCCAAGAACCGATGTGAAGATAAGGGGAAGTGACAGCCGAGTAGCCAAAGGTTCGCCCAAAAGATCGTCGAGGAACGAGAATGCTACAAGAAACTCCGATGAACTTGCGTTGATCGGAGCAGCAAAATGAGCAGGTATTATTCTTTTGAACTTCCAGTCCTTTGTAATTTCATTGATCCAGTCCCTCACCTTCTCAGGAACTTTGCTGAAAACCAGAGTTTTGACAATGGGAGAAACTATTACCTTTTGTGACATCTGCGAAAAGCTAGCATTCGGTTCTAATAGATTCGAAGGACCGAGAAAAAGTATCTGGAGAACCATTCTTTCCCATCCTGTAATAAGGTAATGAATTCAATCACAAATATTGTTGTCCAAATGTTAAAAAATCTAACCTTTTTGTCTGTTCATCTTGTTGTCAACAACAGGCTCCTCAGTTACCTCTTTCCCTTGACTCAGAAGCTTTACAGCCAAACCATTTTTGGCAGATTTTAGCAGCAAGTCATTGCTAATACATTCAGGTGGCTGCTTAGGGACATATATCACAGCATCTGTTACAAGGAGTGTCCTCGTGCGCTTATGATAGAATGCGACTTCAACATAAGGTCCGATCCCTGTAACATTCAATCAAACGTTACTGAATCATCATGTTAACTATTATAACATTACTCATTTAAACATACCAACTTCAGGAGAGCTAAGAACTTTGTGTTCAATCTCATCAGCCCATGGAGTCGATGAATCCTCATTTAGTAAAGTTTTAGCCCGGAAAATTCCGAAGAATTCTAGAGGTAAATTGAGGGGCCAACTCCATTGTGTAGGAGCTACCCATATCTGAGCTCGAGGAAACTTTCTTGAAAATGGACCAACAAATATTTTGTGCTCATATGCAAATGTAGGCAGGATTATATACTCCACTGAAGCTCCCAATTCATTCAAAAGCTACAACAACAATGATCTGAGACATTAAGGAAGATAAGTCTATTTTATTCATTTACCGTGATGCATTCTTCTGTAGGAGCAATTGGGGCATGAACCCATAATCCTCCTGATTTAAGCTTGATTACTGTCATTCGTATGTTGGTGGAGACGCTGCTGAAACCTAGGGCTTGTTCTTGTTCAAATAGCCATATAGTATCCTTAACAGCCTGAGATTATATGATAAAAGGATGACGTGAGTCGTGACCTAATTCGAAAATCTTAAGAAGAAGAAATCGGAATTACCTCGTATCTAATCGTACGACGGTTGAGGAATGGGCCGAGAGGGAATGGAAACCCAGTGATATTGAAGTAAAACGTTCCTCCACGGCGGGTTGTTGCGGCGGCGGCTGATACTTCCAAGCTCGGCTTACTTCTGACTTTGATTCTTCTGGGCTTCAGAGATTTCATCCGCAACCCATCGAAAATACCAGAATAGGCATCCTGGGAATTAAACGGAGAAGACATGGGAACCGCCACGGCGGCGACGGAGGCCATGATTGATATTGCTTCCCGACTGAAAAGAAATTGCGGTTCATATTTCTGTTCCCGAATGCATTAGAATGTGACACGTGGAGCATCCTATCCCACTTTTTTATTCAAAACTTTTTCCAGTGCTCTCAACCATGTCTTTTCCTCTGATAAAATGGAATGAGTTAAAAAATCGTAAGACGAGGAAGATACAAACATTTTCAGGCATACCTGTAAGATCGAGATTCAGGTCAAAATAATACAAACATTTGAATGAAGAATGACTTGGTATTTGTCAACATTTGAGTAGGCTCACCATATTTTCATGCTTCCACAGTCCACAGTATGGGAATCAAAATCATTTCTTTCCGATTAGGCGATAACAAAAAGTTCACTTTGAAAAGGAAAAACAACAACAATAATAGATAAGCATCAAATCTATAGGTATACGAGTATCATATTCATTTAGATTTTCTTGGTTTTAGGAAGTGAAAGCCAGCCGCATTTATTACATTTTTTTCTCTTTACACAAAAGCTGTTATAAAGAGAAAAAACACACAAGTTTAAGATCTTTATAGTAGCAGGGAAATGGATTCCACGGGCGTGTTTGTACCTGAAGAAAGAACAAATTGCAGCATAATCTTCAATATATATATCAACAACTCCATCTAAACTATATTCAACAGACCAACTAATATTTGATATTCAATAGCATGTCCCAGAAAAGAGTTGCAAAAAAACATACACACAACTCTTCAATGAACAAAATAACAGAATGGATCTTCTAGTGAAAATATAGACATCAATAACTCCACGTGCTTTCATGAGACTCTTGAGTTGCATCTTTGATCTACTGATTCTCTAAAGCTTTACAGTTTACACAAGGGGGAAATCCAACCCAAAATAAATAAAAAAATATCATGGTCTTAACGTCAAGAAATAACATCAAGACATCATTTTTACCCTGAACAATTATCTGAGCTTCCTGCTCCACATTACTGTTGCGTTTAGGGATTAAAGCTTGAGGACACATATTCTTCATAAATGTTATCTTATCGAATTGTATTCTTTGTATGTCTCTTTCAAATAATCTGAAAAAAACTCAACGCAGTTGGATTTGCGAGAACCTTAAGAAAAAATGAAGCGAATATGATAATATGAAGAATGTAGGGCAATCATGTCGCTTTTGACTGCAAAGCTAAAGCAGTTCAGCGGACATGGTGTCCCGAATTAGATCTAATGTACGCCGATCGCACTAACGTGCGCCACGATTATCAATAACCTCTCTCGTGGAATACCACGCCACCCCTTCTTTCACGGAGGAAGCGCTCGGCCTACGGCGGTTTATCTTCTACGTCGCCCCAGTTTCAATTTATAGCTAGGGTGAAGGCGATCAGTTAAATTCCTGAATCACCCCTCAAATCATTTTTATTTACTGTTTACTCTTTTTGGTTATGTGAAGTCTTTTCGATCTACCGAATAAATCAAAAAGCAATAATAGAATTAAGTAAGCGAAGGCCAGAAAGAGGTTCCGCTTCTTGGCTTCCATCATTGGCATCTTTTCGGAACCTGCATTGGGTACGTGTACTGCTCACTTGATCATATTTTTCTGAGAATTTTCGGGTTTTGCAGCTTCGGGATTCTTGTGTTTCGCGTTTGGGTTCTTTTTTGGTTCCTGGGTATGATTTGTAGTTGTTATCTGGCGTATGCGGGTCTTCGATTGGCAATTCGGTGGTTTTAATTTGATCTTTTTGTCGTCAGGTTTTGGGGAATAGGGTTTTATTGGCTTTTGTTTCCATTTACTAGGTTTGTTTTAGGGCGACGTATGTTGAATGTGTGCCTCTTCTTCTTCTTTATTGACTTAACTGCAAGATCTGATCTTTTGCGGGCTTTCTGCTTTTTTTTGGGTTTTTGTTCATAGTTTTGCTTCTTTGTCTATTTTTTTTATTACTGATTTTTTTATCTCAACCCAGAACTTCTAAGCAATTTTCTTTATTGTTCTGATGGTATTGGAGAGGCGTCTCTTTATTTTATTATGTTCACAATAATTTCAAAAGAGAAGATTGACATCCTGCTCGTTTTTTCCGAAATATCTTCATAAATTTTGTCAATTTATTTTTTGCAGTATGATGGTAGGCTGGGTTTCAAATTTTTCCAATTTAGTTTTAAGATTAAATATTTTCAAAGCTACTAATTTTTATTTGTGTTTTTCCAAAGGCCTAAGCATGCTAATGTAATATCTTCCTTTTTTATGAGGCGGGTTAATTTCATCAGCTGCTATCAATTTGTATATCAGGAACGATCAAAATTTATGCCTGTGTTATGTTTCATAAAATTGCTATAGAATCTTCTATGTTATTTACATGTAACGTTTCCATGCTTACGATTCTGTGCAGAAGCTCCAATGGACACATCCATTCAAGATGGCAACAGTGTAGAGTCATTCTTACGGAACTATAAGCTGGGGAAGACCCTTGGGATTGGTTCATTTGGAAAGGTGAAAATTGCTGAACATGCTTTAACGGGGCACAAAGTTGCTATCAAGATTCTCAATCGTAAGAAAATAAAGAATCTGGACATGGAAGAAAAAGGTTTGTGAAAAAAACACAAGTTAATAGTTAATATTGTTTTCTCTACTATGATACTGCAGATTCCATGGCACTTTATTATATTTAATGTGTAAATGATGTGATATGTGCTAATCCAAACTTGCAGTTAGAAGAGAAATCAAGATTTTGAGGTTGTTTATGCATCCCCACATCATACGCTTATATGAGGTTGTAGAGACACACACTGACATTTATGTTGTGATGGAGTATGTGAAGTCGGGTGAATTGTTTGATTATATTGTGGAGAAAGGTAGGTTACATGAGGAAGAAGCTCGAGTGTTTTTCCAGCAGGTGAGATGCTCTCTTTTCTCTAAAGCCGTTTCATTCCTCAAAACAGTGAATTTATGCTCATTTGATATTTTACAGATAATATCTGGAGTAGAGTACTGTCATAGGAATATGGTGGTTCATAGAGATTTGAAGCCAGAAAACCTTCTTTTGGATTCAAAACACAATGTTAAGATTGCTGATTTTGGATTGAGTAATATAATGCGTGATGGTCATTTTCTGAAGACAAGCTGTGGAAGCCCAAATTACGCTGCTCCAGAGGTGATGTTTCGATATGCCCGTTTTCATTGATAGTTCTGGAACTAACAGCTATTGAAATAAATTTATTTTCGGATCACGTTATAGGTTATATCTGGCAAACTATATGCTGGACCTGAAGTTGACGTATGGAGCTGTGGTGTCATTTTGTATGCACTTCTCTGTGGCACCCTTCCATTTGATGATGAAAACATTCCTAATCTCTTCAAGAAGATTAAGGTCTGTACTTTTCATGTCTCGTAATTGGCATGTAGGGAAAATATAATTGTATTTGTTTAAATATTGTTTTGGCCCCTTTTTTGTTAAAAATATACTATAGAACTCACTAATAGTGTTTATTTTTTGTTTGATCTAGGGTGGAATTTATACCCTTCCAAGTCATTTGTCTCCCGGCGCTAGAGATCTAATACCCCGAATGCTAATAGTCGACCCCATGAAACGAATTACTATTCCTGAGGTCCGTGCGCACCCATGGTTTACGGCTCATCTCCCAAGATACTTGGCTGTGCCTCCACCAGATACCACACAACAAGCTAAAAAGGTTAGCTCCCAATACCTGGTCAACTTCATTTTTTTCGACCTCTCGTTTATATATATAATGGTCCTCGTGTAGCTTATTTCTCATATTATGTCAAATTAGAAAAGTTACAATTTGCAGATTGATGAAGAGATTCTTCAGGAAGTTGTTAGGATGGGTTTTGACAGAACTACATTGGTGGATTCTCTTAGAAACAGAGTCCAAAATGAGGTACTTTCGTACTCTCGTTTTATTTTAAATGATCATTTTTTTCATAACTCAAGCTCTTTTCAGGGTACTGTTGCATATTATCTTCTTTTAGACAACCGTCTCCGTGCTTCCAACGGCTATCTCGGTGCAGAATTTCAGGAGACAGTGGTATACATTATTTCGGTGTCGTAACGGAGAAATTTCTTTTTGTTTGGTTATGTTTTTTCGAAATGATTTCTTCATATACAGGAGTTCGGTTATAATCATGCAAGTCCAAACGATAATTTATCTCCTCTAAGCGGCCAAAGGTTTCATGGCCACGTTGATTATCCTCAATTCGGAGGACGTCAACTTCCCGTGGAAAGAAAATGGGCTCTCGGGCTTCAGGTTCGTTCACTGCTTTCATATTTTCTTCACAAGAAACATGGTTTACGAAGTTGTGTTTACGTGTAGTCTCGAGCCAATCCACGAGAGATAATGACAGAAGTACTGAAAGCCCTTCAAGAACTTAATGTCCACTGGAAAAAGATAGGACTCTATAACATGAAATGCAGATGGACTCCATCCCGTAACGGTCATCAGCTTGAAGGAGGAGGATGTCACAACAATTCGATGCACGAAAACAACTATTTCGGTGACGAATCTTCGATAATTGAGTCGGATGTCATTACAAGGCCTCAAAATGTTGTGAAATTTGAAGTGCAGGCAATTATTATACTAATTTATGTTGTGTTTTATGTGCATGATTGTGGGATGATTGAATATTGTGTGTTTTTTTGCAGCTTTACAAAACACGCGAGGACAAGTATTTGCTTGATCTTCAGAGAGTTCAGGGACCACAGTTCTTGTTCCTTGATCTATGTGCTGTGTTTCTTACTCAGCTACGTGTTCTCTGAATAGAGATTTGTTTCTTGTATATATTTGCAGATGAAAGCCACGTAATCTGAATTGAATTTGGCTTTTGTTTGTTTGTCAAATCTGACTTTGTATTTTGCTGCATACGCCTAAGGAGTTTCTCAGTCCCTATAAAGTTATGGGATTCCTCTATTTTGATCATGCTTCTTTGCAAGAAAATGACTTTGCTTGTTTCAACTTCTTAAAAATGTGTTGTATAAAGTTGGGGTGATGTTCGCCCACGATCCCTAACTTACGCATGGTGTAAAGGGTATCATGTCTTCAAGTTACGAAATTGTAAATATTATATACTTTTTGAGAAAAAATATGTAATCTTTAAACTTCAATTAAATGTAAATAAGATATATCAATTTACAATAACGTTTATCATTGACATTTTAATGAATTTATAAATATTTAATACTTTATACACAATTCTCGAACATCAAGAGTAAATTTTGTATAATTTTTCAAAAGGGTATTATTTTCGTACTTTGTAAGGAATTTTCTAATCGTTTTCAATTAACAGAAAATTTGATGCCAGAATGTCATTGTAAAAAACAAACAATATTGATAACTTGAGATATCATTTTTGCAATTTTGTAACTTGGGAGACATGCATTTATACAATTTTATCTATAATTGTTGTGGTTCCTTTTTAGGGGTACCAACAGTAATAAGATTCTGAAAATCGGTTTTATTTGTTATTTGTGGCCTCTTTTAAGTTTTATCTTGTAGATTTGTATTTATAGAGGGGAAATGCATATAGTCCACGCCCTGTCACCGCCTCTGACAAGGTTGTCGGAGGTTGCTTTCGCGTGTAACTCACGCCCTGTCACCGCCTCTGACAAGGTTGTCCGAGGTTGTTTTCACATGCTGGAAAATGTCGGACCTAGGCAGTCTGTCGGGACCGATCGGTCTGCTTGGCCCTAAGTAGTTTGCTGGGATCGATCAGTCTGCTTGGCCCTAAGCAGTTTGTCGGGACCGATCGGTTTGCTAAGACCTAAGCAGTCTGCCATGACCGATCGGTCTGCTGGCCTTAAGCAGTCTACCGGGACCTATCGTCCTAAGCTGTTTGCTGGGACCGATCACCCTAAACTGTTTGCCGAGACTGATCCAGTACTTGATAATTTCAGCTGTCGAATCCTCACTTGGGTCTGACCACCTTCATCCTAGTTTAGGATTTCTCGTTGATATCAAGTTTAATGGATCTCAACAAGAACGCATCCTTGGTACCTGATTTAAGGGTTCTCAATAATAATGTTGTATATTGATAAAAATATTAATATATTTTTATATATAATAGATATAGTAATACTATTATAATTAGAATAATAAGAAATTAGTTTTTTAAAACCACGATAATATGATTTTAATATCAATGATGAAATTTTAATGTTTTAGTTTTATCGCAAATTTGTTTTTTATTGTTTGTATTATAATGTCACAAAATTGATTATCTAGCATCTTAATTATTGTAGAACCAAATAAACCCCGCGACTTTTATGAAATCCGTACAACGGGTCATTTTACAAGTGTATTTTGGTTTATAATTTGGCTTTTTTCCATTTAAATGGCTTTCTCAAGGTTATTTGAAAAAGTTTCACGTAAAAATGATAATTTCATCAATTTGATAAATAATCATAATTGTGATAGTTATGAAAAATAAAATATATTCTCATATTTTTATAGCTTAACAAAAATCAATTTTCAAAGTTTAATATATATGATAAAGTTTAATAAGAATAAATTTACTAAAACTATTANATGGGCTCTCGGGCTTCAGGTTCGTTCACTGCTTTCATATTTTCTTCACAAGAAACATGGTTTACGAAGTTGTGTTTACGTGTAGTCTCGAGCCAATCCACGAGAGATAATGACAGAAGTACTGAAAGCCCTTCAAGAACTTAATGTCCACTGGAAAAAGATAGGACTCTATAACATGAAATGCAGATGGACTCCATCCCGTAACGGTCATCAGCTTGAAGGAGGAGGATGTCACAACAATTCGATGCACGAAAACAACTATTTCGGTGACGAATCTTCGATAATTGAGTCGGATGCCATTACAAGGCCTCAAAATGTTGTGAAATTTGAAGTGCAGGCAATTATTATACTAATTTATGTTGTGTTTTATGTGCATGATTGTGGGATGATTGAATATTGTGTGTTTTTTTGCAGCTTTACAAAACACGCGAGGACAAGTATTTGCTTGATCTTCAGAGAGTTCAGGGACCACAGTTCTTGTTCCTTGATCTATGTGCTGTGTTTCTTACTCAGCTACGTGTTCTCTGAATAGAGATTTGTTTCTTGTATATATTTGCAGATGAAAGCCACGTAATCTGAATTGAATTTGGCTTTTGTTTGTTTGTCAAATCTGACTTTGTATTTTGCTGCATACGCCTAAGGAGTTTCTCAGTCCCTATAAAGTTATGCAAAGTTATTGTGATCATGCTTCTTTGCAAGAAAATGACTTTGCTTGTTTCAACTTCTTAAAAATGTGTTGTATAACGTCGGGGTCATGTTTGCCCACGCTTCCCAACATACGTACGGTGTAAAGTGGTATATCATTCAAGTTATGAAATTATAAACATTATATATTTTTTGAGGAAAAATATGTAATCTTCAAACTTCAATTAAATGCATATAAGATATATTAATTTTCAATACCGTTTATTATTGACACTTTAATGAATTCTTAAATATTTAATATTTGAGTGATGTTTGTTATTGACCCTTAAACTCTATAATAGTGTAAAGACGGGTGCTCTCAACATTTGTAAATTACAAACAAAACCCTTGAAGTTGATATAATATGTGCGATTGGCTGCCAAACTTTTAAATGTTGTAAATATCGTGTCTCAAAATTTAAGAATTGTGTGGTTGGTTCCTGAACTTCTAAAATCGTTTATATTTGACCATTATACTCGTTAATATTTTAAATGTCCACAGAGTTTGTATTTGACCCATTAACCTTGAAAAGATGTTATGACTATGTCTCCAAATTTTGAAAATTTTAAAAATAACGCATAAATTATCAAAACTACTTATACGAAAAAAACGAAAACTACTATTATTTACTCGATGGTATTCTTGAACGGTTTTGAAACTTCAGGGACTTCTTACGCAATTTACAAACTTTGGGGAATCGTTTTTACACTATTTTAAACATTAGAGGTCAATTACACCATTTTCTCTTTAATATTTTATACACAATTCTCGAACATTAAGGGTAAATTTTGTATAATTTTTCAAAAGGGTATTATTTTCGTACTTTGTAAGGAATTTTCTAATGATTTTCAATTAACGGAAAATCGGATGTTAGAATAGAATGTCATGGGTAAAAACACAAATGATATTGATAACTTGATGTGTCATTTTTGCAATTTCGTAACTCGGAAGACATAACATTTATACAATTTTCTCTATAATGTTGTATATCGATCAAAATATTAATATATTTTTATATATAATAAACATAGTAATATTATTATAATTAGAATAATAAAAAATTAGTTTTTTAAAACCATGATAATATGATTTTAATAAGAGTGATGAAATCTTAATCTTTTAGTTGCATTGCAAATTTGTTTTTGTTGTTTGTATTATAAAGTCACAAAATTGATTATCTCATTGCATCTTACGACTATTATTCTCGTAGAACCAAATAAACCCGGTGACTTTTATGAAATCCGTACAATGGGTCATTTTACAAGTGTATTTTGGTTTATAATTTGGCTTTTTTCCATTTAAATGGCTTTCTCAAGGTTATTTGAAAAAGTTTCACGTAAAAATGATAATTTCATCAATTTGATAAATAATCATAATTGTGATAGTTGTGACTCCAAAGTTTGGAAAAATAAAATATATTCTCATATTTTTATAGCTTAACAAAAATCAATTTTCAAAGTTTAATATATATGATAAAGTTTAATAAGAATAAATTTACTAAAACTATTAAACTACAAAATAAAAAAAGTGGTGAAATGCGTCTTTTGAAAAAACTAAAGTCGTGAAATGCATGGGAATTGAAGCATATATTTGGCGGTTGAGTGACAGTCTGGTAACGAAGCGTGAAGAGAGGAGGCATTTTTCTGATCTGGCGGTAGGTTTTCAATTTTCGCACCGTTCATCACTTTTTTCTATGAGGTTTATAAAATCTAACTCGCTTTTTATCGATCATTTTGTTTAGATTCGTAGTTCGCTGCGAATTCTCAGATCGTATCGGAAAATCGAACATGAGCGAAGTGTTTGAAGGATACGAGAGCCGATTCAGCGAGCTCTCGACGGATTTGTTCCTGAAGGCGTCATCTGTTCTCGTTCTTGATGGAGGTTAGTCTTTGTGATTCTTATTCTTGAAATCATGCGCGATTTTTCCAATTTCTTCGAACTGATTACAGATAATGGTATTCGTGTTTTTGTTTCAGAAAATACTAAACAAGAAGTTTTTAACATCATTTCAGAACTGCGTACGGCTGAAGATCTGGTGACGATTACTTCATCATTTGTCTCGTTTATCACTGGATATTTTCTTTTTTCTTTATTTTGAATTTAGAGGATGTTATAGATTCAGAAGATGGACGCGGAGGCCCGAAGCTTACAACCGAACGTGAAGGCTGTTCTTCTCGCCAAGGTAAGAGAGTACAAATCTGATCTGAATAACTTGAAGAATGAAGTGAAGCTAATCGTGACTACAAGCTTGGACCAAGACGCTCGCAATGAGCTGCTCGAGGCTGGGATGGCGGATGTGCTTGCCGTAAGTATTCATCGGTCAAGTTTCCTATCAGACTACTGCATTCTTGCTGCAAGACATTTCTGGCTATTCGTTAATTTTACAGTCACAGGAATCAGAAAGTGAAGGTGACAGAACCATTACACCAGTCTCGAACAATTCTAGCAACAGGGTAGTTGAAACTATAGAGGTTATGCTTGAGGGACAAGAACATGAAGTGCCTCGTCTTCAAGATCTACACCAACAGCAAGAGCCATCTGCAGGCCCCAATAGAGAGATTATGTTTGAGGGACAAGAACATGAAGTGCCTCTTCTTCAAGATCTACACCAACAGCAAGAGGAATATGCAGGCTCCAATAGAGAGATTATGTTTGAGGGACAAGAACATGAAGTGCCTCTTCTTCAAGATCTACACCAACAGCAAGAGGCATATGAAGGCCCCAATAGAGAGATTATGTTTGAGGGACAAGAACATGAAGTAACTCTTCTTCAAGATATACACCAACAGCAAGAGGCATATGCAGGCCCCAATAGAGAGGTTATGTTTGAGAGGCAAGAACATGAAGTGCCTCTTCTTCAAGATTTACACCAACAGCAAGAGGCATATGAAGGCGCCAATGATAACATGGTATTACTCTACACACCTTCTCCTTTTATGATATCTTAAAAACTTCCCACGAACTTTAAGGGAAACTCCGTCCTCAAACACTAGGAGAATATTGGTGAGTAATCTCACTTTTCCAATGCTCTGAATTTCGTGAAAATACTCCATGTTTGTAGTCTTGGGAATTTCAATACAGTTTTTTGGTATTAAGTATATGAAAATAATGTTGCTTGATTAAATTTTTCCTTCGACAGATTCGTGAGGTGGATAACGAAATGAGAAGAAACGGTAGAGCTGAGGCTTCAATACTAAGAAGGATATGGCATAGCAAATGGGCCATTGGTGGTATTTTTGCAGTACTGGTTCTCACTCTATGCTTGATTTTGTTTTTCATATTTTCAAAATGAAATCGGTTCAACTTTCTTCTTGTTATACTTTTGTTTCAATGTTTCTTTTCCCTCAAAAAATGCTCACTTTCCCCATGGTTTTTCTATTATTTTTTCTGCACAACTGGTGCATGCACACATTTTTTTTATATCGGCAAGGATCTCCATGCCTAGGTTATTTGATCCAAAGCATACTGCCACTCTGTATAACTAGAAATAGTATTTTGTCAGCAGCATAACTTAGGAGTTACCAATAATTCTGCAGAATCTTATTTTGTATAATATTTTATGATTTGATAAGGTAAGGTATTCAAATCTCCACTAACTTCGGAATGGTAGAAAATTTGGTTCACTCTTGCCGTGTTACAGTGATTGAAAACACAAACACATGTTATTGTTTTTTCTTCTTCCTGACATTTGTTGTGATCTTAAGATGAATCATGATCAAGAACTCAGAAATCCCACAAGGCATCAAGGTCTAGCGGAGCCGTGAAGATAACAGAAAGCTCTCGACTCTCAAATCCGGTTTTGTAGTCATAGACATTGTGGTCTATTTGGTTTTGCTTCATGAGGGGAGAATTATAACTGAATTGTTGACAACATTTATGTGGTGGCTCCTCCATTATATTGGAGAAGCAGGTCACGTGTGATCCTGTAGGTTTGGCAGAGATCTCAATTAATGGAGGCAACTCGGAACTGCAGTTCAAGCCATCTCCAGAGGTTGGTGTCCTTACCAAATCTGAAATATGAATTTTGTTTCCTCCTGGTGTCTTCTTGAATATTCTGCAGATCACCCATTCGTTCTGCAAGTTGAAAGTTATGATCAGAAAACAAGAACAACAAGAAGAAAACAAGGTAATAATTGTCTATTGATTTATTTCTACTTTTTTGAGACCTTGAGAGTTGTGTTATGGATATGCATCCCATCTAATCTGTATTCATGCATCACCCAATTCGTTTTTTCACCTCTAGGAGCTCTCCCTTTGTAGAAAACCAGTGTTTTCTTCATCCCCACAAAGAACTTCCCTTGGTAAATCTTTTTGTCCTTCCCCGTAGCCTTCCAATAACCGGCATCTGTTGCTCGATTCACCCTCAATCCTGTAGGATATTTTCTATCCTTCATACAGAAGAAATACCACTCTTTTTCTCCAATCTTCGCCTTCCCTTGAACCAAAAAGCATGTAAGTTTACATCAGAAAAGGATGTTATAGTTGTGACTTACATGGTAACTCCCATGGTTCAACCTTGTTCAAATCCACTTCTCCTATAGCTTTTGTTCTAAAACTGATATCCTTCACCTTCACTGATAAGTAATGAGTTATCAACTCCTCATCCGTGGGATGGAACCGAAATCCAGGAGGTAAATCAATCGCCTCGTATTCGTTCTCGTTCCTCTCCATTCTTGCCACTCCTAGACTCATAGCCTGATGTGTTTTAGAAAAGAAAGATGAATTTATAGTGAGAGAGAGAGGGAGAAAGCAAGAGAAGTCTTAACAGAAAGTTTGAGAGTAGGAGTGGTCCTAGGGAACAAAATCCCATGGATAGATGTAAGCAAACGTGTCCTGGCAGTTTGGTTTTCCACTTTTTTTTCTTCTGTTCAAATAGTGTGAAATTATATCAAGTGTCATCCAACTTGTCTTCCCCTCATCCTCCTAACCTTCACGTAATTATCCATGTAATCCCTATTTTCTAAACTAGTATGTTATATGAATTATATTTTTCTAACAACTTAATGGAGGCATGCACAAGTTGAATGTTGTGTTGAAATATGAAGAATTGTCCCACATCGAAAAATGAAAGTAAGGTGTATTAGTTTAAAAGAGGGGATGTGGATTATAATAAATGATTTATTCAAATCTTTTACGGTATGGTCTTTTCCCTCTTATACGTTATATTCGAGCATATCTCTATAAATCTAACATGTTGAGAGCTTAGGCGTGTTATTTATTATTAGAATTTACATGTCCAAAATGTTATAGTAGTAGAAACAGTGAGTTTAGGTATGCGTTGTTGAGGTTTACAGGTAAGAAGCAGATTCAGTGAATAAGGTGAGAAGGTGAAACAAGATATATTTAGATGCAGAGGATGTGAATGTGGATGGACTAGCACTAAATATTAAACGCGTACAAGAATAAATCCACCTTCAATATCATACCTAAATTGCCCCATCTATAAATAGAAACTTTTAATCTAACTTACGACAAATCCTATTTCATTTGTCTTATTCCCTTCTAATTGATGTATTTATATCGATCCAGTGTTCCAGATACGGTGTACCAAATTTATTCATTTTTAAATACTAAAAATACTATTTTACAACCAGAAATACCGATGGAGATCATACCGAATGAAATATCAATTCCATCCGTATTTAAACTTTCGTACATTTTGTTGGAGTCACTGGCTTTATTATACTTTCATTAGTATCTATTATATTTTGTGCGCTTCTTTCGTAAGGCCTGATTTTAAATTCATTACTATCATTTCAACGCGTATATTAGCTATAAATTTTTCCTTTGAGGAAACTTTAAAAATAATTTTCACGCATTTGTTAATTAATCAAAAGTATGTACAATAACATGTTTTTATTCTGTTTTCCAAAGGATGACATACAAAACTTGGGATTGCACAATACAATTTTGTCGAAACTTGCAATTCTACATGACTTTTACTTCTAGAACACTGTTGGGGCCAAATAGTATAAAAACCCTCAAATGTGTTGTTCTAAAAAGATAACCTCAAAGACCCAAAACCAGGACAAGGCAGAAAGTACCAAATCATCAAGCAGGACAATTAAGGCACCCCAGACGAATATTAAAATCAATCATGCACACGCAGCAAGATATGGAAATTTATATGCATCAAAGAAAAAATTACCTGATCCCATACTTTCAGCGATGAGATTTAGAGGCCTAGAGAAAGAAGCAATATGAAAAGAAATCAAACTGAATCAGTCATCACACAATGCCATGAAAATAGTCAATGAGAAGAAGATAAAAAGAGCAGCTGCACTGATGGATAACACCAATAAAAGCAGCGGGCAACAGTCAAATTATTCAATGAGAAAACCGCATAGTTTAATTATATAATATAACTCTAAGATGCATCATCATTAGCATGGAAGTCAAACTAATGGTATACCGGTAAATATCGATTGTAACTGGTACACCCGTATACCAACGGTATAACGAAAAAACCGCTCGTACCTATCGTGACCGGTACGAGCAATACCGACCGGTATGACTTCTTTGATCATTAGTGGTTCCTATGAGCTATAATGAAATACAAAGGGTCAATGCACACAACAAGATTCAGTAATATTGGAAGAGCATTAAAACCAAAGTACACAACCGCAGACCAAATCAAAGAGTATCTGATACAATACTGGTGTACTAAAATGGATAAAGGACACAGGTCTATGTTCATTCAGGCAGAAATAACATCAGGGTACGCAGTTTTCAGGTAAGATCTGCAGAGATAGGTCCTCCTAAAAATATAGCAACAAAGTTCTCCTTTTCCTTTTCCAAATCCCAAATCACATGGTTTAAGCGGGATGTTTCATCAGGATATGCAAGAGGTGACTTCAGGCTTCAGAAAACTCAGCTGTTGGGTTGGGGATGGAGAAGAAACATAGGTGAAATATATCATCAGTCATCTTGGGGTAGGCATGGAAAACATAGCAATTTATCAGATGTTACTTGCAAGTAAGTTAAACGACCAAATTGAATTCACTGCAGTGGATTAAGATAATGGAATGGTGTGTGGGGTGCAGGTGGTCTACCTGCAATTTTAATGGCTTCAGTGGTCATAGTTTCTCCTCCGTGAAACAGGGTTACGCCCAGGTAACCTGCTAAGGAAGTCGGTCATCAGGGAAGTTTACATGGACTACTGGAAAGTGGAACAAATTGGTCTAGAGGATAACCCAATAAAAATGAAAGGAATCAAAGGTAAAGATTACTTTTTAACATATGATAGATAAGCTATAGAGGAAAAGTCATTCACCTGGCATCTCTAATACAGAGAAAAATACAAGCAATCATTTGTATTACCTTTAATGACTAGAGAGAACTTACCCAGAACTAACGGAGTGGATTGAGTAATTGCCATAAGGGCCATAAGCAGCGCTCTCATTTACGCCCTGCGGATCATATGAAATTAGCATTCAAATAAGATGAATAAAGACACTGAACTCTACTTCTCATTCTGTATACCAGAAAATTCAAACAATATAATCTCTACCTGAAGACCACCATAACTGCGAGACACATCTACAGGCTGCAAATCAGCAGAAGTACCATATCCATCTAAGTAAGAATAAGTGCGAGTACGACCTCTATTATCTGTACTTCCATAATTCAAGCTCTCCGAACGATGATCAGTTGGTAATTGTAGATAAGGAATAATGGGCAGAAATCCAGAAAGAGCCCCCTCCCTCTCAAAAATATTGGCCCTCAATCGAGATGTTACTTGTATAAGGGCATCCTTTGAAACATCAAGGTCCCCAAAAATCTGATCACATAAATTAGACAAATTCACTCTCAGCACATTTTACTTTTACACTCAAAAGGAAAATATTTACTTGGATAGTAATAATAGCTCAAGGTATTCAAACAATTTGATAGAAAATTTCTTTAACAATACCTGAACCATCTCATCATCTTCAGAGGCTACTTTAGGCAGATTTTCTTTTGACAATATTCGAATATTGGCTTTTGTGGCATTCCTGATATCAGAGATTATGGACCCTCCTTTCCCAATAAGGCATCCAATCCGTGATGAGGGTACAAGCAACCTAATGGTAAATGATACAAGACCAGAATCTCTTTCAAATTTCTCACTGCACCTTGGCTGCAGGCGCAAAGCCGCATCAATTACTGATGAAAATGCATCTTCGAAAACCTGAGGAAATAGCAAATGAACTTTAATAATTTTCAGATAATATAATCACCAATAATATAAACATTAATTTATAAGCAAGTATCACCTCTTTTGCAGAAATGGTGATAACACAATCATCTCCCTCAGCAGCTGAACTGTCAACCTTAATAGCAGCTCTTGAATCTTGCCTTATTTGATTAATAACGGCACCACCTTTCCCAATGACACCACCAATATTGGCAGTTGGGCAAACTATGCGAAGCGTAAATTCCTTTGAGGATGTTTCGTTTCGTGGAGCTGAATAGATAGACCTAGACCAATCAGCACTTTCACCCTTATATCCACTGTAAGGCCCCATGAAATGAGTTAATCCCATGATGGGGGCACCAGCAGCCAAAACAGAACTCCCAGAAGGATACATTGTATGAGCAGAAGAAGAGAAGAGATGCTGTGACCGGGAAGGATTTTCATGAAGTCTGGAAGCGATCAGGTGAAGAGCTCTCTTAGCAGCTGTTGTATCACCAGATATCTGAGTATATATGTAAATGGAATAAAAACCCAATAGATTAACTCAATAAAAAATACCATAATGCAAGCACACATGTTGCAAATGCATGTAATTAATGAAGATTTGGAGAAATGATAGGGATACTACTAATCATGAGCAAATCCGGTCATAGTCAATGAATACCATAGGGTGTAAGGACCTTAGACTAGAGATTAAGGAAAATGCCTATAACAAGCAAACTGAAACACACAAGTCAACAGAACCTCCACAGAAACGGGATTGTGAAATACACCATGAAAATATGACAGGGTACCTGTACAAGTTCATCAGAGCTTAATGCACAATGCGGCAAATTGTCATCCTTTAGAATTCGAATCTGCGCTCCAGTATCACTCCGAATGTTTTGAACTATGAGTCCACCCTTTCCAATTATAGAACCTATCTGATCAGAGGGCACTAGAAGCCGAATGGTTACTTGCGTCTCTTCAGAGTCCTCATCTATGGAAGCATCGTCAGCAACAATTCTATCATGAACCCTAAAAAGAGCATCCATAGCAGGACAAATTTGGCTGTCAATTCCTTCATTATCGTTTGTTTCCACACTACTACTGAATATGGTTACTACACGTTCATCACATCGTGGCACAGATTCACCAATTCTTATCTTGGACTTCGTTTCTGATCTAAGTTGTTTGACAATATCCCCTCCCCTTCCTATAATACTTCCTATCTTCTTTCCTGGGCACAAGTAGCGATACACTGTATCATCAGGCCCTATAGAGAACGAATCTCTATCGCCCCCTGAATTTCTCCTTTTACTTCCACCGCTTTCACTGAAGCCACTGGGAGAATGAGGCCGTTTTCCACTGTTACTCCTAGAACCCGCCATTCTGAGTTAAACAAGCAAACGGAACAACAGAAATCAGAAACATCATACAATGAACAGCGAAACATGACGAACAAAAAACACACCGCATCGGAAATCCTCCAATCAAGCGGGTTGCAACCTAAATCAATTACCCATACCATCCATAAACAACAAAACCGCATATGGAATTAAAACAAGAAATACATATTACAGCAAATAGATCTAGCGTTCAAACAACAAATACGGGTATAATGGAAAAAATCGGAACAAAAATTATCACAGAATCCAATTTCATGGAAGTCAAGCACACATCGTACCTCCAAGAAAAACTTATTCGCGAATGGAAACGCGATTCTCCTCTTCAAGTCCGGCAAAATCTGCGGCAGCAAATGAATTCAACCCTAATATTCAAGATGAAATAATAATGAAGAATTTTTTAGAACAAGCCTATTTATATTGCACCCCATACCCTACGAGTCAATACAGATATTTTTTGGGAGATTTTCACACGTAAATTTAGAAATTTAGAAACTAAACAACTTTTAAAATTTATATCTAAATCTCTATTTTCAAATTAAACCCTAAACTCTAAATTCAATCTGATTATGTTGATATAAGTTGTTATTTTGACTCAAACCCACATAATCGAGTCGGTCCATATGCCTACATTTGTAAAAATACAATTTTTTTACTTTTGTAATATTTTTAAAATTTATATTTAAATTGTTATAAAATATTAATAAAATAATAAATAATGCTTATTTGAGAAACTCTCTCTATATTCTTACCATGTAAAATAAAAATATGTATTCTTTTTTATTCTTATAATATTTATATGATTTAAAAAATACTTTTGAATTATAACCATATAATACCAACCTAATACTCAAAATTGATTTAGATATAGCATCAGCTTAAAGGCCACTAGCTATACAATATAACAACTACTATTGTTAAGAGAAAATTTACTCTGTAATGTTTTATATTTTGATGAGGATACCGTTGGTATACGGTTGCCGTAAACTAAAGATAACAAGAGTTTATATGTGGAAAACCCGAGAAACGGGAGGAAAAACCACGGGGCACCAAACCCAGGAAGAATTCATTATGAACTTTTGATTGGGAATTCTCTCTCCCCCACCTTCAACACTTTCAGACCTCTCTTTTTTATAGACAAACATTTTACATATTTTAATCGAACATAATCTTATCGTAATCTATTACGATTTCACCGCAGCCACCTCGAGCCTATTGATAAAACTTTTGTGCACGTTGAAGCCGCACACCGCCGCCTAGAATAATGGAGCAGCCTTCGTTGACATTTCTCTTGAGGACGCCGATCGCACACCCCTCTTCCAGCAATTCATTACCGATCCTGCAACATTTCGTAGAGTACCGATCGACTGACCATCAATTCTCTCATCCGATCGGCAAGAGGATATTATCGTCCGATCGATCATATCACATGACCTTGACTGTATCATCGTAAATCATGTATTAACAACTATGATTACATTAAATATTTTTATTGTTGATAAATCGAATAATATATCGATTATACTATCAAATACTAACCCTAAATTTGATCAAAATAATTATCGAGAAGTTTTAATAGCTACCCAAAAAAAGAACATATTTGACATCTAGTACAGAAATGTGAAAGTTGAAGCTCAATGAACATCCTCACAAACTACAAAGCTTCCGGGGTTGATAGTTATGGTCTTGGTGCAGTTATCGGTTTTGTAAATACCTACGAGACGATCGGCGAGTTCGAACATGTTGTTGCGAAGACTGAGATCAACCAAAATTAAGATCATTCCTGAACAAGCACGGCAAGATCTTTAAAACACACATACCTTATGATAATGAATTGTGCATCCTTAGTACNAATCAATTACCCATACCATCCATAAACAACAAAACCGCATATGGAATTAAAACAAGAAATACATATTACAGCAAATAGATCTAGCGTTCAAACAACAAATACGGGTATAATGGAAAAAATCGGAACAAAAATTATCACAGAATCCAATTTCATGGAAGTCAAGCACACATCGTACCTCCAAGAAAAACTTATTCGCGAATGGAAACGCGATTCTCCTCTTCAAGTCCGGCAAAATCTGCGGCAGCAAATGAATTCAACCCTAATATTCAAGATGAAATAATAATGAAGAATTTTTTAGAACAAGCCTATTTATATTGCACCCATACCCTACGAGTCAATACAGATATTTTTTGGGAGATTTTCACACGTAAATTTACAAATTTAGAAACTAAACAACCTTTAAAATTTATATCTAAATCTCTATTTTCAAATTAAACCCTAAACTCTAAATTCAATCTGATTATGTTGATATTAGTTCGATTAATTGCATTCGTGCCTACATTTGTAAAAATACAATTTTTTTACTTTTGTAATATTTTTAAAATTTATATTTAAATTGTTATAAAATATTAATAAATAATGCTTATTCGACAAACTCTCTCTATATTCTTACCATGTAAAATAAAAATATGTATTCTTTTTTATTCTTATAATATTTAAAAAATACTTTTGAATGATAAACATATAATACCAACCTAATACTCAAAATTGATTTAGATTTAGCATCAGCTTAAAGGCCACTAGCTATACAATATAACAACTACTATTATTACATTAAATATTTTCATTGTTGATAAATCGAATAATATATCGATTATACTATCAAATACTAACCCTAAATTTGATCAAAATAATTATCGAGAAGTTTTAATAGCTACCCAAAAAAAGAACATATTTGACATCTAGTACAGAAATGTGAAAGTTGAAGCTCAATGAACATCCTCACAAACTACAAAGCTTCCGGGGTTGATAGTTATGGTCTTGGTGCAGTTATCAGTTTTGTAAATACCTACGAGACGATCGGCGAGTTCGAACATGTTGTTGCGAAGACTGTGAGATCAACCAAAATTAAGATCATTCCTGAACAAGCACGGCAAGATCTTTAAAACACACATACCTTATGATAATGAATTGTGCATCCTTAGTACGATCTTTTACGTAGTGACCAACGATAGAAACGTTCTTGAAATCTGCAGAATTCGGAGATTTTACAGTCAATGAAATCGTAAGGGAAAAAATGACAATTGTAGATTACCTAATGCAGCATCAATCTCATCCATGACATATAGTGGAGTTGGCTTGTAATGGTGAAGGGCAAAAACTAATGCTAATGAGCTAAGCGTCTGAAAATGCAGTTTCCTTGTTAGAACACTAGTTAAATTTGTTGCTTGATACGAAGACATGAAGAAGGCGATGAGTGTGAGTACCTTCTCGCCACCGGAGAGGTTCGATATATTCTTCCAGCTCTTTTTGGGAGGTCGAACACTGAAGACAACACCTTCGGAAAAGGGATCCAAGGAATCTACAAGCTCCAATTCGGCATCACCTCCGAGTGTAATCATCTGATGAGTGAATAAGAAGGAATAAGTGCACTGGGAAGAAATGCAAAGGGGGATGGTGATCGTAAACCTGATACATCTCTTTTAGTTTTAGAGAAATTGTGTTGAAACCAGCCATGAATTCATCTAGCCTGAGAGACGAGGATAACTTTAGATTGATAAATTGTTGTGAATAATAATGACTGTTCCTAGAGAAAAGGATGTCATATATGTTCACCTCCTCTTTCTCCATTCATCATGTTGCTTTTTGATATCATCCCGCTCCTGAGTTACTGAATTAAGATCCGAAACTCGTTGATTATACAACGCAACCTTTTCTCGATACCTAAGAAATCAACAGAATAATTTATAACATGTTCTAAATTAATGAAAGATAACTCATAAATCGAGAGGAATCCACCATACTCTGCAATTGAATCAAGATTTGGATTCATGTCCTTGAGCTGAGCTTCTAAAATTGCCACCATTTCAAGAGCTCTCTTTAGATCACAAGATTCACCACGAGATGCATCTTCCAAAACACCTTGAATCTTCTCCGGGTCCACCATGTCCTTGTTGATTCTGTTTCAGTTAGACAAGTTGGCAAATGCATGCAAATTCAGGTAGATGCAATACAAATATAAAACTTACTGCTCCATCTGCTTCAGAAGAGCACCATGTAGATCATCAAGTTTTTTCATCAAGCCTTTTCCCTTATAATCCAAATCTTTATAGGCTTTCTTTTTATCTTGCAACTTGTAGTCAGCATCTACCTGAACCATAAGTAATATTACATTATGAAAATATAGCTTAGAAGAGGATGATAAAAGGTAGTAGCAACCTCGGAAGCCCGCAAATCATCAACAGATTTTTTTAAATGTTCGTAGTCTGTTCTTGCTTGATCCAAAACAGTTTTGTGCATCTCGCTTAACTACAAATCAAGGAAGATAATCACACTACGAAAAATAAGAGGATAAGTTCTGTCAAAAAAATATAGAGACAAAACCTCCAGTGTTTTCTTATAGTTCTCTTGAACAGTAAATGCCTTCTGTTCAATTGTTTTGAAGGTGGAACGCATTTTTTCCTTTTCCTCCATTAACTTCTCTTTATCAGATTTGTGCTCATCAATCCCCTTGCTCAATTTTTTAATAGTTTTCTGACCTGTTTCGATGAGGACTCTGCAGCGGTTGATCTCAGTAGTGTTTTTGTCGATGTCCTGAAATTGATTAAGAAACCATATAATTAGGAACATGCCAAAACTGGGAGTGCACTAAGAAGTACTTACTGACTGAATTTTGTGGACAGTAGATTTCTGGTTTCTTAGCCTTTCTCCACCAGCATTCTCAATTTTATTCTGAAGTTCCACAGCCTATAAAGTTTTTGAATGATATATAAGATAACTTCTCCATCTACTTTCAGTTTGTTACAAGGAAGTCATACCGATCAGGACCAGTATAAGCGATTTTTTCGATATACCTTTCGTATACTGGTAATATATCGGAATATCAGTGTACCGGTCACAACCGATATTTACCGGTATACCGGACGATATACCGCCGATATGACTTCTATGGTTTGTTAATAGTAAGAGTAGAGGAAGAAGGCTGAATGGTGCAGCTCAAAGCTAGTTATCACTAAGCCATGCAAAAAACTTGGGATTCACAGAAAGGTGGTGTTAAGTAACCTTCTCTTTCAGATGTTTTGAGCCGTTGATAAGCTTTTGTATTTCCTTCTCTTCAGAAGAAATGATGCCTCTCAGTTCCTTCAATTTTTTGACCTCATCCTTTGTAGGTTCTGATGCTTTTTTCAGAGAATCCAGCTGTTTCTCTATGTCAACAAGAAGCAATTTCAGACTGTCGACCTGTGAAAAGAAGAGACATAAAGCATGCTGCGAGAAAGAGGCATTATGAGTAACAGCGATCTACCTCCTTTAAGGCTTTTGCAAACTCCATTTCCTCAGAAGATATTGCTTGTTCTGATTGTCGATAGTTTTCCACAGCATCAGCTAATTTCTTCCTCAAAACAGTCAATTTCTCGACAAGATCGGACAACTCTTTTTCAGCATTTGCCACGGTTTCTCTAGAAACACTAGCTGCACGAAGACAGGTACCCATTTTTCCTCCACGCGGCCTATTTCCTCCTCCTGTCATAGTTCCTGACTTCTCAAAAAGGGCACCGTCAAGTGTCACAACCCGCCAAAAATCCTTGCCACTGCCATAAGCTAAACGTGTTGCCTGTAATATGTTGCATGATTTTAGATCATATAAACTCCAGTACTGCATCATGATATTGAACAAAACTGCAAATAGAAGGTTTTCTAAAAGAGAATAAGAGAGAAAAGAGCATGCATGTGAAATTATAAAAGCAAATACCTGATCAATGTTCTCAGCCACAACTGTGTTGCTAACTGTGGCATAAAAAGCAAGTTTCATCCGTTCATCCCGAACCTTAATCAAATCAAAAAGGCGTGGAACATTTTCAGGTGTAACAACTCTCTCCTTTAGCCTACGCTCATGATGGCCTTGTTTCTCCTTTAAAAGTCAGGCCACTTTTTAGGTAAAGGTTTAACGGTAGTTTATGCAACTCAAAATTGAGATATCATAAAACAAACAAAATCAACCATTAAGACATAATACCAGAATCAAGAATGTAGCAACACCAAGGCTTTGGGAGCGAAGCATCTCCACACAAGCTTGAGCTGCAGCTGTTGTTTCCACGACAATGTAATCAAGTCCAGGGCAAGCAGTCGATACCGCAACATCATATTTAGCTACAGTGATTGGACAATTATAAAAGAAACAATCACGTTTAATGCCTATAATAACACCAAATGGAAGATTATATAGTGTGTGAAATAATATAGCATATAAGAACCCATGGAATGAAAACTCCTACTTGGTGACTCTAAAACAGATTAAATATTGCTCAAAGACCTTAGCATGACCACGGCACTTAAATTAATCAGTTACCAAATACAAGGCATTCCCATTTCTATAAAATCAGCATGCAACTATGTTTCATAAAATTCAAAGCTTGTTAATTTTGAGAGAAGTGCAACGTTGTGGAAGTAAAAAAATCTTGACCAAAGCCACTCATGCAAAAGAAAAACTCTTACCGTCGATAGCACCTAAATCTCCTAGACGCCCATAAATTCCAGGTATAAGATTTGAATTTTTTGCATGAAGGACTGCTTTTATCACAGATCCTTGATTTCGTTCAGATTCCAGAGTAGATGACAGTTCTGACACCTTGTGCCTTGCTGCCTGCTCTTGAGGAATCAGAATGTCTTGTTCTTTAAGGCACGCCTACAAGCATTCCCTAGAATTCATGGCCAAGAAGAACGAGAAAAGGCAAAAAAATAACTTATATTTGTGGAACATTACTTGCTCTGTTTCATGCGCATCCGATGCATTAATTTTGAGAGTCTCTAGTTTCTTTTTAACATCAACGATAGTTGATTTCTTTGCCTCAATTCTACTACAAAGCTCATTCATCTGCTTCTGTGCACCTTCATATGCAGCACAAGCAGCTTGATGCTGTAACATGGATGGCAACGTTAATAAATAAACTACCAAATGTTTTATGTAAATTTCAATCTAGTAGAGTGACGCAATAGAATAACGGAAAATAAACATGCCACAAAAGCAAATGCCTCACTTTTATTTAAAAGCCATACACACAAACCTTTTCCAGCAAAAGCTTTTCTTCCGCTGAAGCAACATCGAACTTTCCCTGATGTTCAATTAACTTTTTTTCCCAAGGCTCCAGCTGATGACGAACATCAGTGAGCTCAATGCGGAACACTTCAGTTTCAGCTGCCAAAATAAATATAAAGTTCACGGGATTTTAAAAAAAATTATGAATATGTCACATGATGTAATGCACATTAAAGAGAAACAATTGGCAACAAACAAAACTAAACAATCTTCTGGGTTACATAAATGGAAGCACTAAGCAGAAAGATGTAACACTGAAATCACGTCCAAAATGAAAAATGGAAAAGGCAATCATGTTCAAAAATTGTCAGTATCAATAAACATAAACATCAAGTACAACCTTTAGAATTTTCTACTATTTCCTCCAATGTCCTCTCATTCTCTGCCAACAGTTTATGCAACCTAGGAATGTCTTCTTCAAGTTGGGGAATCATATTTGTTGACTCCTCACATTCTTTAGTAAGATCAGAAACCTTCTTTGAATCCTAAAATCCAAGAATGAATAAATTTCAGTAAAATCCAGTTGCCATATTTTCTTTCTTCCATTTCAGTTACCTTTTCTATTTTATCATCGAGCTTTTTGATTTTTTGTTTCAAATGCTTGAAATCTTCACGGTGCTTTAAATCCTGCCTTTCAAATTCCTTGAAGTCATCTTTGCAGTGCCTAAGGTCGTTATCTAATTCCTGAGATTCCATGCCAAAATAACAAAAAAATCAATTTCACTAAGAATCACAGATATGACATAGTTCTCAAAGTTGTGAACGAGTTTTCAGGGAAAAAATATGAATTCATTTTACTACTTGATTTTCTCTCACTTGAAATGACATAAGGGAAAAAATATGGGAAAAAAGTGCTGCACGTTGTACCTCCTTCCTTTTAACCGCTGTCACATGCAAAGTTTCAAGTTCTTTCAATGCATTCATATTTTTCTGAATTTTCTCCCTGTGGAAAAGGGTTAATATAATATATATAATCATGGAAACTATACAAGAAAAAAGTGGCGAACCTTCCAATCTTTACATTATCTTCCAGGTCTGAAATAGTTGACTGGAGCTCTGCGATTTCGGAAGCATTAGTCAGAGAGGCCAGTTCTGTGGCTTTCTCTTGCCATTTCAGATGTGACCATTCTTTAAGCATGAAGTCTTCTGCTTCATTCTTGATTCCCTATAAAAAGTAAAATACAAATATAGATATTTAAAACATGTACTAGTTATTCTCATCTTTAAGACATAATAAAACAATACCTCCGAACTTTCTCTTTCTTTCTCAGCTAGTTTGACAACTTGCACTACACCGGATCTCTTATCATTAAGCAACTCTAGCCTAGATATTAAATCAGATCAGTTTTGCACTGTTCGTGCAAGATATCAATTATTTCTCTCACCCAAGAATTTGGCAATGCAATCACCCAATTAAAAAAAATGAAAGAAACCACTTCAGACATTCAGCAAGGAAATAAAAGAATCTAGAAAAAAAGGGACTCTAACGCACTGTTTCATAGATTCATCAATCTTCTCAACGTATACATTAGTTCCAATTATGTCCTCCAAGTACTCAAGAAAGCCTTCATCATGGGGTCCCTGAGCCTTTGGCTTCATCAGTGATATTTGTTCTACTTCACCCTAGTAAAATCCCAAATTTTAGCTTGCAATCACATATAAAGAACACAAATGATCTCTTTCACATTAAAACAACTTAAGAATTTCAAAATCGGAACCTGAAGTATTAAAAAGCGGTTGTTGTCCAAGTCCACACCTTTGCTTTTCAACAACTTGGTCACCTCTGTGAAGTTACTGGATCTTTCATTTATATAATATTTTGATGTATTGTCGCGGAATGCAACACGTGAGATCATAATATCACTTCCACTCACAACTTCATAATCACCATTATCCTACAGTAAAGCAAACATTAACCATACAGTATCTAACAGCATTTGAGCATAAATAAGATACGAATTATAAACAGCATATGGATAACTGCAATGTACCAAATCAATGATTTCCTGAAAGTGTACTGATACACCAGCACTCTCCAGATTCTGATGATTGGTGGAGTTGTGAATCAGCTCTGAAACTTTATTTAGCCTCATCTACACATTATAAACAATACCACTTTAATTAAAGAAAAAAAGAATTCGAAATAATATTAATAATAAACTTTTCAAAGTCGGATATAATCTTCAGGAACCTCTCCTCACCTGCTTCGCCCGCTTACCGAATACAAAAAGCATTGCGTCTATCACATTGCTCTTCCCGCTTCCATTTGGGCCAACAACGGCAGAGAAATTCTAAATTAAGAAAATAATTATTAATAATAACAGTGTCCACACTAAACCAGTCTCAAAATGACCGTTAATTCATACTCATAAAATCAAAGAACATCAAACTAAAATCAGACCTTATGGAATGGACCAACGCGTTGTTCGCCAGCATAAGATTTGAAATCTCTCAACACCATCTCCTTTATAAACAGCCTAGGATTCCGCGTCGTCGCCTTGGAAGTCGCCGCCTCCATATCTTCGGCGGAGCCGGTCGGAGGGGTCTCTTCATCAACCATTACCGTCAATTTTATAAGAAGATGCAGAAATGAGAGATGGACAGAGAAAGCCTCTCAGATAGGGAAATGGTGAATTACAACTAAAATTTTCAAACGGGTAACAACTTTTGGGAGGGAAACAAGTTTCCTGATTTCCCAAGCAAGAACAACATTTTCGCTTATTAAACAAAGCCCAAAATACACATAAAGGCATGGCCCATGGGCCAGATTCCGGGCTTCTTGTAAAACCATCATTATATATAATCTGGATTTTAAAATCGATTTTTCAAGGTTTATACTGCTATTTTCTTTATATTATTTTCAATAATCAATTGATTTTCTATTGAACCCGTCGAATAATCGATCTGATCCGATCCAATTTTACTTCATTGCTACAATGTCTAGATACCCTTGAAATCTTTAAGAAAATAATTAAGTTGAAAATTCAATAAAAATATATATGTTGGAAAATTATAACATAAAAAGTCAAGATATATATTGAATTTAAATAAAAAAATCAAAATATTTTTAAATTATTAAATGTTATTGAATACAAAAAAACAATTATTTAAACAATAATCAAGATATTATTTTATTTTCCGAATATTTTAATTTACAAGAATAAAAAAATAGTATATTGTTATAATTTAAAAGTGACGTGTAAAAGATAGAACTATAATCTACAAACTATGAACACCAACCATATATGCATCATATAGTTTCGAGAAAATGGCGACTTGGGTCCCCAAATTTTGGATAATTTGACAATTTTGGTCCCTAAACTTTCGAGTAGCAAAAACAGTCCCCAAAGTTTTGATGATTTGGTAATTTTGGTCCCCAAAGTTGCGTATTTTCGCAAAATACGTCCCCAAAGTTTACGAATTTTGGCAAAATCGTCCCCCAAATTAATTTTCGTCCGGGGACCTAATTTGCCACAAATTACAACTTTTTGGACCAATTATGCCACACACACATAACTTTGGGGACTGGTTTTGCCAAAATTCGCAAACTTTGGGGACCGGTTTTGCGTACATGAAACTTTGGGGGCTGGTTTTGCCAAAATTGGAAAGTTTGGGGATCAAAATTACCAAAAATTTCAAACTTTGGGACCAAAACTGCCTTCCGCCCTATAGTTTCTAAAATTTTGTGTAATAGGTATCATTTATCATTGATAATTACATTTAAGAATTAAGATAAATAATATTTCAATAAAATACGATTTAAATATCTCTTTTCCGAAAAAAAACAATTACATTACTTAATTTACATATTTTGATAATTATAATTCTTATTTAACAAAGTACCATTAATCTTTCAAATTAATTTATTCAGAAATAATCATTGATTTATAATTCAAATAAAAAATAATACGACAAATATTTTCAGCACTCAACAACATAAAATCGGTAACCGGGACTCAATTAAAATACAACCTTAAAAACACAAAAACTTCAATTCGATTCATTTGTACTAATTCTTAAAAAAACATAATTTTACTTATTAATTTGTATTTTTAAATATCATGATCGAAATTTGCCCACAAATTTTTTGACATTTTCAAAAAATGTCTATACAAAATGTCGTTTTTATTTATAGCATTTACTATAAAAATACCTATATTTCAACTTTCAATAGAAATAGACTTTTTAAAAAAATTATTAAAATTTCATGTTTTTCAGACAACTGACACGTCATATCGGTCGCCTTTATTTCACGGGCTCCATATTTTGTCAGAAAACACTGCGCAAACTGGGTCCACAATGACCGGAAATTTGACCGTGAAACCGGTTTAGCCCTCTATATAATGGGCCTTGCCCAATATATTAAATTACATTTTATATTTCAAAATCACAATTTTTCAAAATAATCATACAAAAGTTGGTAATTCACATAATACGATAATAAATTAGGTTGAGTTATTTATTCAATAATTAAATTAAATAATTCGAATATAAAGCATATAAGTTTTGTTAGGTATTAATATATAATACTAGTTGTATGAATTGATCGAAAATAAATTAAAATGTGAAATAGTGAATGGACAGTAGTGAGTAGATGTTATTTTTATGGTATAATTGTGAGAATAACATATTTACCAGGTCTTAAATCATTGGACCACTACGACTAATTTAATATATTAACGTAATGAAAGGGTATTTAAACAAATAAATTTAATTTAAACATTAATCAACCGAAAGATAAATGAAAGAGAAATTTTGAGGTTGTTCTCCAAATTTAATTTAATCCCACTTGTAACAAATTTTAAATCAATCTCAAATTGTCACCTCAAATGTTGTGATCATATTTACAAAAAATAATAACTATTATGGAATAATTAAATGTTATTATTTTTTATCATATTTTAAAATAAAATGATTTAACTATAAAAATAATTATATATTGTAATATAAATATTTGGTTATTCTCATCAAAAAGTATGCTCATATGATATAAAGTAAAAGGAGCATATAATCGTCAAATCCACGTGGCAGATCGAATAATACGTGGGCGAATTTGTTTGGATCATGGAATAAATAATATATTAATTTCGCATATTGAAATTTGAAATTAATTTTCATAAATTCAAAAAGTTGTTTATTCTCTATTTGCTTTGATTCCTATGAGGAAAGTGTCTCAAAATTCCAAGGGTTCCGACAACAGTGTTTCGGACTTGGTGGTCTTCATACTTACACACTTACAACAATATGACAATTTTACCCCACAACACAGCCCAACGGTCCAGATCATACTCAACATCCTGCCAAATTAACTACCGTTGGATCTTTACCTATGAGTTTCAGTGACCACGACTCAACACGCGACATATTGTTCATTATAAAAAATTAAACTTTTTTTACTGAAAAATGCAAATGACTAATATGCCCCTCATCTATTCAATAGGACGGAATCCAAGAGCATTTATTATATTCGTTTAAAAATAATATTTACCAATTTAAATAATACAAAAATTGTTTTTCATCATAATTAAAATTAATGAAAGCAAATTATAATATGTTTTCTCTTTAAAATAAAAATGAAATATTGTAATTTATTTAATGTTATATTAATATTACGATAAATTGAAGTAATCAGTTATCAGTGTTTTTATGAGTTAAGATCTAATTAAAATAACTTGAACTAACTAAAATAGAAAATCTAATTACTAATAGGAATAATTAACATCTTATTTAATATTCATTATCCTTAAATCTATGTTTTATTTTTTTATAAATGCAAATTAAGTAGTTAAAATATTCTTTTATATTTATATTGAAGTGAGCGTTTTCAAGTATTTATCGGTTTTAGCGATAACTTAACCATGGTTAACAAATCTGGTTAACTATATTTTGCAATGAAAATAACAAGGAAGTGGTTAACAAGGACAACCACAAAACGTGGATTCTTAATATCTACAGTGTCGTCATCGAAAGATGAAGCAGTTCTTTCTCTACTCTTCTCTTCCATCTTCTTCCTCCCGATCTGTATTAATTCTATTCTAATCTGGGAAAAACATCAAAGGAAAGAACAATTCTAAGCCTTATTCTGGTTCTTCGTTCTCAGATGTAAGTAATTCTTGTTTCTGGGTTCATGGATTTGGGAAGTAATTCAACAGTGAAAACACCAGATGCTGAAACTGAAACTCCGACGAGGATGTTGCCGGGGAAGGCGTTCACTAACGGTGTTTTGAAACGCCATGTTCAAACGCAAACTGTAGTAACATATAAAGAGTGTTTGAAGAACCACGCTGCTTCTTTAGGCGGCCACGCTGTCGACGGATGTGGAGAATTTATGCCGGCTCCTAACTCAAATCCGGCGGAACCAACTTCGCTAAAATGTGCTGCTTGTGGTTGTCACCGTAACTTTCATCGCCGGGATCCGGATGACCTTCCCCCGAACGAGATCCCGGCTTTGGAGTACCATCCACTTCACCGTCACCATCCTCCACCGCCACTTCCACGGGGAAACATCAGTGGAAGTCCGATGAATTCGCCGTCGCCTCCACCTATCTCTTCTTCCTACTATCCACATACTTTGCTAGCACTCAGCCATGGTTTGTCCGGCCCATCACCGGAAAACAGCACCCCAATTTCAGTCTCCGGTAACGCTGCAACCGCCGGTTTGTTCAGCTCAGCTAGCCGGAAAAGATTCCGGACGAAATTCACCCAGTACCAGAAGGAAAAAATGCTGGAACTTGCAGAGAAAGTTTGCTGGAAAATGCAAAAGAAAGACGAAGTTTTGATCAACGAATCTTGCAGTGATATTGGCGTGGATAAAGTGGTTTTCAAAGTGTGGATGCATAATAACAAAAACACTTTCGGGAAAAAGGAAAACCACCAACTAGAACAACCCCCGCTTCCACCTCCGAACAACGGCGCCACCCATTCCGCCACACCACCACCGTACTCCAACGGCGAGATCAAACTGAATCAAGAAATCAGCCAATATGACCTCCATCACCACATCACCAAAACTCAAGTTCTGGGTACTAATGGTACATCATCTTCTTCATAATAGCCAAAAAGGGGTTCTAGATCTCTGAGAAACACTCACTTTTCTTGTGCTTATTTGCATTAATTATCTCTAATCTTGTATTAGATCAATGAAATTAAATCAAATTAGGGTTTTTAACAAGTGCGAGACTTGTGTTTTACTTTTATTTGCTGTGGGATTTGTGCAAGATTATGGAAACGCACGCAGAATTATGGGTATGTCTAAAACCAACCGCGTACCAGAGTTAATTATTATTTGCCTCAGAAGTCTGGTTTTGGTCTGAAGATAAGACAAAACACGTTTTAAATGTAATATTCTCAGTGTTAATTATTGAATAATGTGTCATTTCTTTTATTTTATTTATATAATAATTTAATCTTACCCTTCCTAGATAGCTTTTGCCGCTCAAACAATTAATAATACAATTATAACTCCATTAATGGTTTAATATGGTGGTATACGAAAAGATTTAATAAGTTAATATAATAATTAACTTATTTTTCAAATTATAAGTCAAGTAATAAAATAAATAATTAGTTAGGTTATTTCTTTCAATATAACGCACTTTATATATATAACTACACAATAAAACATTAATAGACATTTTTTAAAGATCTAGTTCTTCATCATTATCTTATTCTCACCCAAAAGTGTAATTGTTTGTAATTAATGATATTTCCAAGCTACAATCCTATAATTATATAATTCTTTAGGGGTTCACCTGCAAATTATCCACCCTCATCGCTATCTAAGATTTATTGTCATTATCCGTTAATTACGAATACTTTTTTAATAAATATGAATCCTAATTCAATAATATATTATGTCTACTTATTCTTTATAATTATATTTTACGAATTTATCATTCTAGTGATATTTACGAAAACTAAATTAAATTATAATAAGATTTCTATATGTTGATTTTCTGTAGGATATAGTTTTAAAACAATATAAAAATAAGTAATAAAATATATGATTTATTGGCTGGGTCGCAGACCGGTTCAACGACCCGGGTCCACAACTTCACTCACGAACATTTAATTTTTTTTCTCAGAGTTGGTGAAAAATTGGTCTCGTTTTGTCTATAGATTATTTTATTTTATTTTTGTATTATTCAAACATATCATTATGAGGTTCTTTACCGTACAAATATATTATAATTATACAAATATTTCCAGTTAAAAAATATATATTTACAATAAAAATTCATTGGGTTTATGGGTATTTCGTGAACCGGATCCTGCTACTACATGTGATTTACATTCGCACACATCAACTTGATTCATGTCACATGGAATTTAAATATCAATTAAGGACATGAGATAAATGTGACGAAATTAAATGATACCTTTATTTATTTAATTACCAATTCATAATAATGATATGATACAATATTAGAGTTGTTTTATAAAATGAAAATATGGTTATACCTAGGTTCTTACACGATCTGAAATGTTCATATACAATATGTATTCGGCTCGTATGTAATCGTGTTCGCTCGTTTGAATAAAAATATAAATATTGTTCGAACATTATTTTTTGTTCGTTAATAATTTGAACGAACACGAACGTTTTCATGAAAAAATTCGATCATTCATTAACAAATATATTATTTAAATTAATTTTTATACTATTAAATTATTATAGTATTTACGTTTAAAAACTTTATTATATTGTTATTATTTTTATTTATTTTGTAAAAGATAATTGCTTGATTATTTCATACATTTATTTTTTTTGATTTTGTTAGAAAAACAACAAAATTTGATTTTTTTGGAAAATTATGCACAAATAGTACAAACATGTTCGAACAAATCATACGAACAATTTTCGAACAAGATATTCGAACGAACACTAACATTCACTTAATAATTTGAACAATATTCGAACATATTTTTACGTTCGAATAAAATATGAACGAATATGAATACGTTCGAATAAAAATATGAAGGAACATAAACACGACGAGGTCAATTCATTCGAATCGAATAACAATCCTACTTATACCCCATCCACTAATAGATCCGCGATTGGACATCCAAACGGGATACGTATGAGTTCGGGCAAAACGACAAGACCCAAGATGTGGCTTGACCCTGATTACACATGATCAAGTTTTTAGTGGATACAATGCCGATTGGACATGTGTTAAGAGATTCGGAGTAAGAATGTAGAGAGTTATATGAGTCTTTAAAGACTTAACAAACATAATGACATTATGCGCAAATCATGAAAAGCCTTGAGAGTTTTATGGCATCAACAATGGTTAGATGGAAAAGGCAAATAAATACATTCAAGCTATAAGAGAAATATATAAATATGAGAAAGTAATATAGAAAAATAATTAATCTATAAAGATATTCAACGATCCGATCTTCTTTTGGGAGGCTTGATCTACTATCTCTGGCCGTTGATTTCTGCTAATGATTTAACGTCTAACCTTCTTTTAGATTATTAAATCCATTTATAACCTTGTTCATTATACTGCGTTTAATGGGAGTTTTTATATGACATACATAATGAAACAATTAAAATTGTATTAGTAGTATACTTATTGTTTCATTTTTTCGATGCTTTCTTCGATAAACAAATAGCTGAAAATATACTTTTCGATATAATTTTTATTTTAATAATACAATTTTTCATCACTATAGAAAATAAAACAAACTCATGTTTCCTAATTCTAACAATTTCAGAATAGTGCATAAAAATTTAATAATATTTTTAATATAATTACTTTGATAAGTGAAGCATATTGGATACGTTTGATAAATATCGGTGATGTGAGATGATTGTACTGTGCTGTGAGGTGAACTGATCGTGATTTAAATAAAATATTTTGAAACTGCGATGTATTGATCGTGATGTCATAAAAATGATTTTTTTGCCCTTATTTTTAAATAATTGTTTATAGATTAAAAATTATATTTAATATTATTTTATGATAAATTTGTTATGTCAAAACTACATTTTTAAATTTATATATATATATTTTTATAATTTGAACATTTAATTGATAGAATATAAGAAGTTATTGATCAAAATTATGTTTTAACAAAATAAACTATAATTTATTAAGGATAAAATTGACATTTGACATGTGCGTTTTGGTAGCCATTGGGTTAAACCAGCTGTGAACTCACCGCTGTTTTCTGCAATCGCACGAACACAATTATTAATGATGTTTGATTAAAATATAATATAACTACAAACAACAACATTAACTGTATAAGTGTGGAAAATAAATAATATTTAATAATTATAATTTGGAGCAGGTGCAACACAAATGTCACACTGGTCCTACATTTAATTTTAAGAAAAGAAAATTAAGGGAAACATATAACTAATTCATTGTGTCAATTAATGAAAAGTGGTCCTTTTTTAGAATATATTATTAATTTTTTTTTATGAATCTAATTTAATCGGGAGTACATTCAAATAAAACTTTTGTACTAGAATTATAGTTTTCGAAAAATGCAAAAGGGTTAAAAATTTTTAAAAAAGTGGACCCCACATTATTATAAATTTAAGACGTGGCTTCTTCTCTCCTCTCTGCAAACTTGTCAGACCTCTCATTCTTGCCACATGCATTCTGCAACACATTAAATTCCATATTTAAAAACAAAATTCGAAATTCGAAATTAATTTCTTTAAATTTAATGAAATAAACACACTTCCAGGCCCAATAACTGTAAAGCCCATACAATTATTGGGTTTAATTGTAGCCCAACCCATTACGCAGGCCTAGCACATAATTGAAGTATCATATATTTGATCTTTCCAAAAACTAGTTATAATTGGATACAATAAATACATGGCTATAATTCTATATTATTCAACAAACAACAAATAAACATTATAAATTGTATTCCGAAGTTAGTATGAAAATAAATTTCGATATTATTCTAGAATTAGAATGTTTATATTTCGGGTTATCTTGTTATTGAGAAAATGTTCATAGTATAAATATATCTACAATATTTGTGTATGTTTATGTAGCTGTTTTTTAAAAGGAAAAAGTTTGGAGATGAAATAATCACCCAAAATTGGGTAAACTTCAAATATTTGCCAAATATTAAAAAGGCCCAAGCTCTTTTAATGGATGCCTACCACTATAAGGAGACCAATTAAATAGCAATTTTCGTTATTTTTCCATAAATTTTATAATTGTTACAAATGTAATCTTTAAAGTATTAATATGTCAAATAGACAAATACTATATCATACTTTATACATTTTCGCAAAATAAATTCTATGACTTAATCCCAAATATTTAATTTTGGTCAAAATCAAGTTTCGTCACTTTGAAATATGATTTGCCAAATATTATATAGATAAATTTGCCATTATCTTAAAGTTTGAATGCTAAATATAACAATATACAAGAAAATGTTAATATAATGACTTGTTTCCCACTTGTATTTGTAACGACTCGTCTTTCCGCTTGCACGATATTGTCCGCTTTGGACTAGGCTGACCCTAATGACACCCACCTAGTTCTCACGGTTTTACTTTTTTCCTAGCCCCCACACTTCCCAGTGGATCACCCATCCCTAAATTACTCCAGGGTGAGCATGCTTAACTTTCCAGTTCTAACGTTCCGCTTGCCACTTTGCTAGGGAAAGTGTCTCGTGCAATAGAAGATGAATCACTATACTTAATTTCTGATCGTTCCCTATCTATAACCGATGTAGGGATTCGCCTAAGGTGCATTCTCTCTCGCACCCCCGAAGGGTCCTTACAGTATTACTCTAGCCATAATAAATCACTAATATTGTTTCTACTACAAGGTTAACACACAATATTTCAATTCAACTTGTGTTCTTATCACTTTATTGGTGAAAATGTCTAGGATTTTTCATATCAAAGATTTTAATAATGAAAATAGATTGTAAATTTTACATAATATTTTACAATATATGATTATAATATTATATTTAGATATAAATGTACAAATTGCACATGGAGATGTCTGTATGTATTAATACAGTGACATGCGAAGTAACAACGTCGAGTCACACTTGACACTGAGCACCACCATCCCCCCAACCACGTGATCACATACAAATATAATTAAATATTTATTATTTTAATTTACAAATATATTAAAAATATAAATATTCTAATCCCATTTTCAATATTAACATTTACTAACCAGAATTATATATAATTTAAAATTAAAAAAAAGTGGCAATTGGAATTTAATGTGTTCATGGATCTTGTGTAAAGAGAAAAGATAACACACAACACATCACTTCACATGCTTCACCATTTATGGCATATACATTTCCCACCACAAAATTTTCAATTTCTTTCTTTTTTTAATTTAATAAATTTGAATAAAGAAATCAATTCCATATGATTAAAGTCTTAACTTACTATAATTAATTATATATTCTAATTTGACAATAGGGTTATTTAATCAACATTAATTCGTTAAATTTACGTACAAATCAAAACATCTTTTTCTTACAACATAGATATGTCCAAACACATGAACATTGTCTAGTTTGACTTCTTTGGTATCTTATTAAAGTCTCTTTTTTAGTATTAAAAGTTACATTACTTTTTTGTATGATTTCAAACCTATTTAATACCCATATCATAGCAAAAAAATAATTAAATTTAAATACTTATATTTCTTATAGATACAGTAATCAAAATACAAATCTCATAAATATATATATCATTTAAATAATTAAACGTTCACTGTTATTTAATTTGAATTAAATCTACTTTGTATTAAAAGCTGAGAATAAGATCTAAAACAAATCTGAATTTGCATCAAAAGTGAAGTAATCTTTCCCCTGATCTTCAAAAAACCAGCTTTCAAGCAGCGTTAATGGCGTTACTGTACTGGGATCTGATTTAATATCTTTACTTACTTGAAAACTTTCATTCGATCTCTCACACTTAATCTTTGTCGTCCGAGTTTCATCGCTGCAACAAGAATCCATCGCAGCCGTGGGATTATTAGATGAATTCTGTGTACTTGAGCATCTAGAATCATGTTCCTGTAATTTGGGTTCGTTTTTCTCCCAATGTTTCAGCAATCTCGCTATATTTTCAGTACTAGAAGCGTAGATCGCAGTTCCGGTCGATACGGAGGAGGCGGAGGATGGTTTCACCGGCGTCTCCAATAAATTGGTACCGTTTTCCGATGATATTGCATCTTGTAAAGCTTGTTTCGCTGTTTTGATATCCGCCTGCAACCGCCGTTCCCATTTCCCTCTCGAGAATGAAGATCCATCCGACGGCATAATTTCTCCGTCGGATTTAATCTTGTTCATCTTCTTCTTCAGATGGGTATTCCAATAATTCTTAATATCGTTATCTGTTCTTTCAGGAAGGTATGAAGCTATGGCTGCCCACCTGTAAACATTAAAAAAAACACACAAATACAATTAAAGGAAAAGGTAAAATCTTAACGCATTCGCTTCGTTAGCTTACTTGTTTCCCAACAGAGCTTGAAGCTGAACAATCATCTTCTCTTCGTGATCAGTAAAGCTTCCTCTTTTAATCCCAGGACGAAGATAATTAGTCCATCTTAACCTGCAACTCTTACTGCATCTTCTTAACCCTAAAAAATCACCCAATTTATTTCAGAATCATCACTTGATCCAATTAAACTACAATAAACGAAACCTGTAGTATTAGGAACAGCTCTCCAATTCCCAGGTCCATGCTCCTGAACATAAGAAACGAGAATAATATCCTCCTCCGGAGCCCACGGCCCTTTTTTGACGCCGGATTTATCGCAGCACGGCGGCCGTCCCATCTTCCTGGCTAAGGTTATTGTTCAATGTGAATGTTATATAGATAGATATGAGAGGGGAGGATTTGGTTGCTGTAAATGGAGAAGATGACACCATAACTGAACCATTTTCACATAAGTTAAACCAGATGGAAAAAAAGAGTCAAAAGCTGGCAAAAGAAGCATTAAATTTCTCCATTGGAGAAGCCACTAAAGTCAGCTGGGGTTTCTTCCCTTGTCTGTCTCTTCATTTTCCTGCTTTTTTTATAACCTAAACCCCGTCATTCATTTAATTCATTTTTAATTGAGTGAGTATTAAAATATAATGTATAATAGGAATATATCAAGACACGAAATATTCATTTAATATGTTATATACTCTATTTTATGATCAAGACAATTTGATATTACAATACATTACTTCAAAAATTTTGTAGCTATCAAAGTCTATTTTGCTAATCGTGAATGTCTCATCGAATAAATTTTAATTTTCTTATATCGAATTCAATTGTGTTGTCTCCTCGAAAATAATTTTGTATAAATCATTTTTGTTTAATTATTTAATTTTCTTTAGAGTCTGAAGTATTGTTTTAGATTTTATTCTTATACGCATCGTTTTTTATCGATATTTAAACAAAAAACATGGTGGCACGATTTAGATCTAGATCATATCTAATTTATTTGATTTTGAAAAAAAATAAAGTGTGTAGTGTTTTTATTTTTTCGAAATACAAACAATATAAATTTAGAATGAGTTAAAAAAATATGTATTTTATTTATATTAATAATTTAATTTATCTTATATTATTGTACAGATCCGATATATCTTATACATATTCGATTCATTGAGCTTCTTCATGATACATACCAATTTCTAAAACATTAGTGGGAATACACTGATTAGACATTGTTGTACACATTTACATATTCATTTTTATTATTTAGCATTTTAATTTAACTATTGTTTTATAAACATTAAATACTTAGATTTAAATATTGTTCTAATGATATTAATATGTCATTCTATTATACAATTTTTTGTTAAAATATGTGTTCATTTGTGTTGTGTATAGTCTAGAGTACGATAATTTAACATTAGGGTTTAATTTTATACAAAATGCAATTTAAATTAATTAGTAATTCATAACTTATAAGGTTTATTTGAATTTTACATTCAGATTGTCGGAAACAAACTGTTAATTGTATTGACGAGTTTAATATAATATTTTATAGTTTATATTATTAATAATTGGCTATAATTAATCAAAAATAGTAAGCAATGCTACCTCTCACTGATTATACTTTATTATTTAGCACGTGCTTGGGTTATTGAAGTTGATTTCGGCCGTTGGATCGACAGCATCGAAGAAGCATATGGCATAGAATAATGTACACATTTCATTGCTATGTGTACAATATAATACAAACTTTACCCTAAACAATAGATATATTCTATGTCGATTGAACAAAAATGACTAATAACTACTACAATTAAAGTTATGTAATTAATTAACATGAATTATTAAAGTGATTAATTAATATTGGTATGATTATTTTTCAAAAAGTTACTCAGGAATGAATGTCTCAAGAATGTAAGTGTGGTCACTAGTGGGCCGGTCAATAAAATTGTTTGGGTACTATTACTTCTTTTATTTAATGGGCTTTCGCGGTAATTGGGCTATATAATAAAGCCCAACGATTAATTAAGTCTTGGACCAACCCAGTTACTAATCAGTATCCTGAAGTATGGACTATCGATGAAAATGAATGAGACTCGTTTAATTAAATTAAGTTATTGTATTTAAATTTTGTATTTGAATAAATTAAATTGATGATTATAAATAAATTACTTCTAATATTCAGATAATTTATAGCATACTCTCGATATTCTTAAATATAGTTAATCTTTTTATGATAAATTCATATTTTATTATTATTGAATATATTATTTATTTTTAAGCAAAGAATAAAATATTTTAAAAATATTAAAGTACAAAAACCACTATTTTATATCAAAATTGATCTTGATATATGATCAATTTTATTTAAATTAAATAATAAAATCTAGGAATAAATATATATTATAAATTATTTTGAATATATTGTTTGCTATGGATTAGTTGCTCTGTGTAATGCTTATATAATAAATTTTTAACTCTAAATATATATTGTATTTAAAATTAGTTAAAATTAAACAAGTTTCATTGTATTTAATGTTTTATTAATTGTACATTAAACATAATTATTATTACCAATTGCAGAGAATAGGGGTTTTCATCTATAAATACCAAACTCAATCAAACCGAACCGAATTTATCCTTTCGGTTCGATTTTGGTATATACAAAAATAACGAATTTTTTGAAATTCAATCAAATTAAATAAAAAATTAATCATAATAATATATTTAATTATATAATTAAATAGAAAAATATTACTTTTCAAATAAATAAAATGTTAAATTTTTTAAAGAACCAAAACTAAAAGTAGAAATGACCGAATTTAAAATGGAATATTGAACCAATTTCATAATTAAACAAATTTGGGATGTATTCGGTTTTTCGGTACACCCGTAGCAGAGAATGAGGAGGAGGTCTAATTTATCGCCGGCGACGGGAGATGTCACCAGTCCCAGCGTTCCTCCGCCGTCGTAGTAGCTTTAAATGACGGGTTATCTTGTCACCAAGGCGGTAATGAATGAATAGTTAGTTGCTATTCACTCGGATTGTGAATGGGCATTAAATTAGGGCATTTAATTGAGCAGCCGTCTATCTTGTTTGGGGAAATTGAGTCTTGTGTACTTTTTCGGAGAAAGCATCTTCTGTTTTTTGCTCCATTTGGGAAATGAATAATACACCTCGAGATGACTGCACAAGTCTTTTTTCTTTTTTGTATAATTTATATGTCAATAAAATACATTATAAATTAAAATGTTTGTCTTTAATTCATTGTTATTTTTATATGTTATAAAATATAATAGAAATTATTGATCAAATTTTGTAATTATTATGCAAAAAACGTAATATTATTTGAAAGTAATAGTGTTAATATTAATGTATTTTTATTATCAATATTATACTAAACAATAAATTAAAAAGGGAAATAATGATGGTCAAATTCGATTAGGTAAAATTTCAATTCAATAATTCTGTGGAAATAATTTTCTAATTGTTGCTGCTCATCTTTCTAACAAGGTGCTTAGTCTTTTTCTTGTATGGAAATATTCAACACTACCCATTATTTCCTCACAACTTATTTCTACAAATTTCCTCCTTCACCGCCTTCCTAGTCAACGTCGCACTATGGACGCCGTCGCCGCCGCCGTGCACCGTCTGTTTCAAAAACTGATTCTATTGCTTCAGGCTCTTGCTTTTTGTTACCCAGTTCTTAGATTCCTCTCCGATTACATTTTAGGGTTTGGGAACCTACGATTCTTACGAAAAAATCCCTCCTTTGTAAATGAATCTTCCTCGATTCATCGTTCCTTTGTCTCCCTGATACAGAACAGAGACAAAGTGGAAGCAGAGATCAGTAAACTCAGTGAAGAAGAAGAAGAAGAAGAAGAAGAAGAAGAAGATAAAGAAGAAGGGAAAACGGAGTTTTATTTGAAATTCAAGTTTCCAACGTACGAGGAATTCAAAAACAGAGAATCAGTAAATATTAGTAGTGTACCTGATCATGAGAAAAGTCTTGTTACAATTACAGACACCTTTCCCGTGATAGAAAGTAATAAAGATGCAAGCAACGTGTGTGAAGATGATAAAGGAGAAAAAGTAATGGTTTTTGATTGCAAAGAAAGCGATGTAAAAACAGAGGCTGAGAAAACAGATTTGGTTTTGTCTGAAGGAAGTTCTGAACTCAGCTATTCTGATTCAGAGCCATTTTCTCAGAATCTAAGTGATTCAGAATCATCGGACTTCGAAGAACACGGTTTCGAAATCGGAAACGGTGAACTAAAGATGGAGTTTAAGGGATTTGAGACTTCTGATGATGTGAAGTTGTCTGGAGAAGATTTCAATGAGATCAAGAGCAGTGAAAAAGACGAATCAAAAGCCGAGGAAGAAGAAGATGAGGATTTGGAGTCTCTGTGGGAGCATCAAGATCTGATAGAACAGTTAAAAATGGATATAAAAAGGGTTAGAGCTACTGGCCTTCCTACAATCTTTGAGGAATCAGAATCTCCGAAGATGTTCGATGACTTGAAACCATGGAAAATCGATGAATTCCAACATCGGGATTGCATTGGGGAGCTTCATAAATTCTACAAGAGTTATAGAGAAAAAATGCGCAAGTTAGATATCATGAATTACCAGAAAATGTATGCTATGGGTCAGTTGGCTTTCCCTTACCTTGCAACAATTAATTGCTCTTGTTCCTTTGGATGCTAACTTCTTTTAACTGTTCAGGTTTTCTGCAGCTGAAGGATGATCATGTTGGATCAATCACAAAGCATAAGGATTCGTCTTCACCGATATTGCCTCGGAATATTTGGCTTTGCAGGCCGAAGATCCATGGGAATGATCCTGCAAAGAAGTTCATGGAGGAATTAGAAAGCGATCTTGAGATGGTGTACGTGGGACAAATGTGTCTCTCATGGGAATTCCTTCATTGGCAATATGAAAAAGTATGGGAATTGTGGCAGTCTGAGTCGAAGGGAGTACGTACTTTCGACGAAGTTGCTAGTGACTTTCAACAGTTTCAAGTGCTGATACAAAGATTCGTTGAGGATGAAGCGTTTCATGGACCGAGAGTGCAGAACTACGTCAAAAGCCGGTGTGTATATCGCAATCTCCTACAAGTTCCCGTAATACGAAGTAAGAACACAAATATTATCATCTTGCTGCTGTTGAAAAGGATACTGAAGTGCAATATTACTGGCAGATGATAACAAGAGCAAGACTTACAGAAAAAGCTTGGATGAATACACTATTACGAGTGACATGCTTGTGGAGATTGTGGAGGAGTCTATACGAACATTATGGCGATTCATCCAAACCGACAAGAATTGTTCTGTTTCAACGACCAGCACCTGCAAGAAGCTACCTGAGGAAGAACAGAAAGTAGTGATGGATACAAAAAAGATTCTTCAAAAGGTAAGAATTTAGTTAACTAAAAATGAATGGCATTCAGCAAAAGTAACACTGTTTATTTGCATTATTTTGTGCTGGAATACAGAAGGAGAAGAAGCTGAAGAGCATATTGAGAAGTGAAAACTGCATATTGAGGAAACTTAGACAATACAGAGCAGGCAAAGATTGCAATCAAGTTCAGTGCTTTTTCTCACAAGTAGATATAAGTTTAGTAGCAAGAGTTTTGAACATGTCGAATATAACAGCAGAACAACTCATTTGGTGCCATAACAAACTAAATAGGATTAGATTCTCCAATGTGGGGATACATGTAGAACCATCTTTCTTGCTTTTCCCCTGTTGATTTTTGTAGAATTAAGTCTAATTTACAGAGTATAGTTGATGAAAATTCTATATGCAAACTCAATATTTACTTCCAGCGTTCAGAAACTACAGTAAATTTGGCATGATTATAGAATTTAGGGTTAATAGCTTGAAGGCAAAACCAGCGGAATCATAAATTCCCAAACCTGGAAGTAGCTTGAAGGAAGAATGTAACAGCAGCAAGCGAACATCAAAAAACAATATCTTCTGCTCTGCCATATTAATAACCCTAGTTTCGAACTTCACAATGAATAAAAAGACGGGAAACAACGTTGCAGCAAAGCGTACGACGGCTCAAAAATGGAAGTCCCCTTAATCGAACTATTACTACCAGCGACAGATTCGTTCTTGATTATCCGACAGCCGTGGTAGTGGCGCAGCACAGCCGCGGGGCGACATCGCCGCCTGCTTCCTCCCTCTCTGGTCACAAAAAAACGGCGTCGTCTGGACAAAGACCAATAGGGAAACAAACAGAAAGGCTAGTTTGCCACGCTGGCACCCTCGTCTCATAATGGGCCGCTTATTTCATTCCATTGTTCTCGGCCTACATTTCCTTATATCACAAGATTAGGCCCAAGAGAATTGTTGCATCTCCTCTGTAACAAAATATAATATAATATTATACTCATTATCAAATAGCAATGAACATATTGATCATTTTTTGTTTTTATAATTAAATAGTTTAAGATTTAAATAATGATTTTGTTTCATCTACCTTATTTTTTAAAAAATATATCGTAAATTCGAATTTTTTTTCTTACAAAGTATATCATTCTTTTAATATAATTATAGATAAATTAAATAAATTATAACGGTTTAAACATTATGTGTAATAATATTTTGTATTACAAGTTTAGATGCCTTTTTCTCTCAATATTAAAAATTCAATATCTAAATAAGCAAGTGTTACGCACTCAGACAATTTAACTATATAAAATATATACTACCAATATTATTGGGTAAAAATTACATTGTAATATTAAATTTATTTATTTAGTAGATATTGTTGTTCAATATCGACACTCATAACGTGCTCAACATGGACATCCATAACACCCAATTTATTAAGTATATTTGTATGTGTTTGGATTCATTTTTAGGGTACCAAGAAGCATCCCGATTATAGAATTATTGCTAAATTCATAATCATTTTTTATATTTAGTTGTTGTGGAGAAACATTTAGACTGTTTTTTGATACAGAACAGTATCCATTTTAAATTCTTATTATAAATTATCATCATAATGCATTCTTCTATTTCAACTATAATGCATAATCAAATTTAAATTTGATTCTAAAAATGCATTCTGATTATTATTTTTCACGAGAAAATTACGGCATTAACCCCCAATGTTTAAAATAATGTAAATACCATGCTCCCAAAGTTTGTAAATTACATGAAAAGCTTTTGAAATTTCAAATTCATTCAAGAATGACTATCTAGTGAATAATATCAGTTTTTCATCTTTTTCGTATAAATGATTTTGATAATTTTTGCATTATTTTTAAATTTTTCAAAGATTAGAGATTTAGTCATTTCATATTTTTAAGGTTAATTGATTAATACAAACTATTGATTTGGGGGGTCAACTTAAATATTAACGAGTATTAGAGTTTAATATAAACGGTTCTAGAAGTTTGAGGGTCAACCATACAATTCTTAAACTTTAAGGTTATGATATTTACAACATTTAAAAGTTTATGGTTAACATCACGCATTATATTAACATCGGGGGTTTTGTATATTATTTACAAACTTTGGAACAATGTTTTTAAATTATTTAAAGTTTGGTGGCTAGTGACAAACAACACTTTATTTTTCATATATATATATATTTTTTTCAAATCAAATATTTATCTTTTTCATAATAATAAATTTTGTTTTTCTATAATTTAGTATTTATATATCATTTGTTTAGTTTCTTATTCGATAATATTGTTTTCAACATTTTTGTTTTATTTTTTATTATAAGATTTTTTAATAAAAAAATGATACTAATTTATTTTGTATTTACAAATATTATTTTAGTTTAGAATTACAATTTCAGATATAATTATTTTTTATATTATAAGTCAATTCACATTATATATTTTTGCAGAACGCTTTTACATTTTATAATTCATTATATGTTTATACAGAAAACTACGCAGATTCTAATTATACATTCTGATTCTGCATTTTAATTATAAATTCTGATTATACATTATATAATTTGTGCAGAGCACACATTTAGTTAGAATGTAAAGCGAATATATATGAATTTTTATATGAAAAATCTCAAAATAATTGACAAAAATCAGAGTACCAATGGAAAAAGTTCCGGTTATATGTAGTATAACAACCACGTGCAAAATCCAAAAATCAAGTAACAATAAATGATTCATATAAAAAATGGAGACATCCTAATTCAAGTGAGCATAATTCGAGATAACGAGAATTATAGAGATTTTCTTTCACAATTTTAAATTTTCCTAAATGTCGGAATGTCTTTTACTCATTCTGCATGCATTTATCGCCTCATATGATAGTTATATATTTAGTAACCGATATATGCCTTAAGTTTCATTAAGGCATGCGTGTCCATTGATCTTGTCATACCCTCTTTAAGTCTCTAAGGACTTCTCCCATGATCTGACCAATCGTATTACTTGTAAAATATTACTTTCTTTGTTTAATGTTCATTGATTGAGCCTCATCGTTGATCAAACTCATTTCTCTTAGGTGGCGCACATCTGTCTTTACTCATAACATATCTCAACCCAATGATGTTCATAGTTGAACAAACAAAATATTGAGTTGAGTTAATCTATTTGTATCCGGTCTTGATGTACTATTCAATATGAGAAAAATGTGCTACTAGACGTGATTATCTGTGTGTGAGTGTTTATAGTATATATAATATGTTTAATTTTCTTGATTTAAATATTTAAAAATATATACATAAAATCGTGTAGAGTATAGAACACAAAGTTATGAGTACTCTAATTTAATAATTCAATAATGATAATTTAATTATAGTACTGGTCCCATTTTTGTAAATAAATTGTTTATTAACTTAAAAATGTCGGACGTCATTGTCAAGCGGAGGTTGGGAAGGTGGGACCCAATTCACATGCTCAGACACAAGTAAAGTTGGGCTCTATCAAAGTGGGCCCATTGGGCCTTATGTCGCAGCCAGCGGGGCCCATTTCTCCTGACGAACGAGCTATTCTTCATTCTTGCAAGGAAAAATAATTGCAAAAGCAATTATTACAATTTACACAAATTTTTGAAATATTTTTTAAAATAATATTTTTTGAGTTTTGTAATATTACAATTGACACAAATTTCTTTTTTATTTTACCAACTTGATATATGAGTTGATATTTTTATTATATTAACTTTTATTTATAGTTGCACAAATATATATATATATATTTTATTGTCATGAGTAACATTTTTAAAAACGATTAATGAATTAATATAATTTGTAAATTGCAATATAAGTTTACTTTATTGTAGAAAAAAATGTTTAGTAATATCAAACCATGATTTTTTAGTAGTAGTATTTTCAATAATTATTTTTTAACAATGATAGAAAGTCTTTACGATTTTAGTAGTTATATAATTTACCAATAAATTATAATATTATTATACTATATATGATTAATATATTAAAATTCAACCATCATAAATAGGTATATCATATATGATTAAATATAAAACTAATTCAAATAACAATCATGGTTTAATATTGCTACATAGTTTTTCATTAATAAAATAAAACTCATTTTACAAATTACATTAATTCACTAATATATTAAAAACAATTACTTACTACCGATATATTTTTTTAGTAATTAACAATAAAATAAAGCTTTATATATCTATTCACACGTCTCTATCAATGGTAAAATGAAAATGAATATTTATATTAGTTGCAAATTCACGACATGTAATAAAACAATTTTTTTGATAGAGTTATTGCAATTTAACCTATTCCAAGGGCCTAAGTACGATCTCGTAAATATCTACGGTCACTATTTTTCATTATTACTTTTTATATTATTAGATTAATTTAAGTTTCATTTTTGGTACCGCTGTCAGATTTTTGTATATTTAATTTGTAATGTCATGTGCATCACAGGATTAAATTTATTTAAATTATGACAAGCAGTTTTGATATACTGACAATTATTCTAAATGATAAAATTTTGTCTAGTAGTAATTGAATGTGGAATCGAACTTAATTGGCAATTTTACAATTTATTGTTTTCCTGGATAATTTTATTCTAAATAAATTTATCGAGAAAATATCGTATTTTGTCTTGTACCGTTCGAGAAAACATCATTGGGCCGGGTTTTGGTTTTTGGTGAATTGAGTATTCATTAATTAAAATTGTATTTTGATTATTCAATCTATGTTAAATGTTATGCTGCATCGATTTGTCCGACCGAAATCGATTAAGAACTAGATTAATTCATAGATTGGGTGTTATGCATATACCTTTAGTAAAAATTCCTATTCATAACCAAGAAAAAAAAGAAAAACATGTGCGACTCGATACGACTGAGCAAGAGTATAAGAGTCAGATTTTTGACTCAGCTCGTATTATTAAATAAAATAATATTAATTAAAAGCAAAATTTTAAAAAGTAATTGTTAGAATTTGTAGAAAATTGCATAAAGTTAAGTTTAAAACTACGAATATTTATCAATTTATTATATAAGAAAATTTAACTTATAAAAAAATAAATATTGTTCGTCGATTCTACCATTTCCCAAAAACAACCACTTTTTGATACATCATCACTTGTACGAAGAATTCACAAGTAGATCGACAACATTAAAAAGTCGTGAAAGCATATAAGACACATTTCTGATGAATAAAAAATTAAATTAAGAAAGAAATCAAAACGACATCGTTTTGTGTCAAATGTCAAGAGTCGGAGAATCCGACTCGACTCGACACGAGAAAATGTGAAAAATTGAAGAGTCGGTGCCACATAGGTTAAATGTTACTTTTAATTAAAATATTATTAGTATTATTGATGGATAAATTTTTAAAACTATGTACCCATTCAATTTTTTAAACTTTCACAATTTATATCAATTTTTTAAAAATATTATAATTAAATTATTCAACTTAGTGTTACATTTGATGACAAATTATTACTAATATTTTACATGTGGTATATATTTCTAACAATAGTTTATTATTCTACTATAAAGTAGATTTTAAGTTTGTGAAAATAGAAATGTTAAATATATATAGAATTAAGAAATGACCCATTTACCCTCACCTTATTGCAAGTAAAATGTAAATAAAAGTAATTAATATGAAAAGATTTTTAGACATGAGGTGTCGGTTATTGATTGGAGAAGTTGATATCGTGGTTATGTCTATTGTAAGCAAAGAAGAAATGAATTAATTGTCCCCCAAGAGTTTGGTACTCGATCGATCTATCACGTTAGACACCACGGGATATAGAGATACCCGAATGTTAAGTATAACACGACATGATACGACTTAATTAAAATTAAATTCTATAATGTTCACTTCAAAACTAAAACGAAACAAATATCTTATGATATTTCAAGTAACATTATGATTTTTTATTTTGAGTTATATGTTGAATTTTTTTAATTTTTGTTATAAAAGTGGGGTTAATTAGATTTATAAACGTGAATAAGAGGTGTCATCGCATAATAAATTATTTGATTATGTGACATCTCAACTATGAGATCATTTTAACATTATCGAGTTGTTTTTATTCATTTTTAATTGGCAAGTGTAAAAACTTTTCAAATAATTGGGATTGATGGGAAGTGTTGAATTTATTTCATATTGTTATCACAGTGAGATTGATTAAATTTATAATTATTAATATTATAAAATCCTTGTTGTTGTTTAGTATATAAGTATAAGATCTATAGTAGTAGAATAATCGAATGAAAAATGTTTTGGATCTCATTTAAATTTAGCGAAATGAGTTATAGTGAAGATTAGATGGTGTTTAGTGTTTGGAACATTGTTTTAGATTTCCGATATACTTGAAATTTCGGGCGTACCGGCCGGTACGGGTATTTTCGGTCGGGTTGAGTTTTTACGAGTCGGGTCGGGTTTATATTAAAAAATAAAATATGAATATTTTATAATTTAATTTATTTTAATATTTTGATATAGATCCGATACATATCCGATATACCTAAAACATGTCTGGTATATCGGCCGATACTGGTATTTAAAACATTGGTTTGGAAAACGAAAATTACTACATTTTGAAAAAGTCAAAATAACCGGGCTAAATGGCCTTGTGGTATTAGGACACCCGCATGAAGGTCCACATTGTTAGTACAAAACTAGCCCACAACATTAAATTGTAGGAACCTAACTAATGGACACAATTCATTTACAATATAATAATTATAATAATTATTATTATAAGAACGTTTGGAATTATAGAGTATGATTAAAATTACGATAAGAGAAAGTGAATGAACGAGTTAAGTGGAGAATATTACATATTTAATAGATGTGATCAAGTTATTATGTGATAATATTTCACATAATAAATCTAATCATCTCACTTTACTCAAGTTTAATCATAAGGTTTTGACTTACAAATTAAAATAAATCAAATCATCTTTAATATCATGTTTAGATTATAGAGTTTGATCGAGATTACGAATGAGAGTGAACGCTCGGATTAATGAGAGAATATCACACATTTAAAATATGATTATACAATATGGTCGAGATTACGAATGATAGTGTAGCTCATCCATTAACATAAGGTCGAACCCGGGTTATTGCATAAATAATATTAACATCGAAAAAGATTAACCCTCGATATGGGAAATGTATCACATAGTATTGTTTAATTGATATCTTGTATTTCTTGTAAAGTCGTAAACATGATTCGATGAGTTATCATCGACAAAATCGAAAATGAAATAGATTGATCGACCCGAGGGTTTTTTCCCTTTCGTTATTGTCTTCTTCACATTCAGCATCACTGTCTTTGTTGTTGTGCCCTACTCCCGACTTCTCAATAATCTTTTTCTTTTGTGGTCCACATAACTTTATAACACTCCCACATNGAAAGTAGTGATGGATACAAAAAAGATTCTTCAAAAGGTAAGAATTTAGTTAACTAAAAATGAATGGCATTCAGCAAAAGTAACACTGTTTATTTGCATTATTTTGTGCTGGAATACAGAAGGAGAAGAAGCTGAAGAGCATATTGAGAAGTGAAAACTGCATATTGAGGAAACTTAGACAATACAGAGCAGGCAAAGATTGCAATCAAGTTCAGTGCTTTTTCTCACAAGTAGATATAAGTTTAGTAGGAAGAGTTTTGAACATGTCGAATATAACAGCAGAACAACTCATTTGGTGCCATAACAAACTAAATAGGATTAGATTCTCCAATGTGGGGATACATGTAGAACCATCTTTCTTGCTTTTCCCCTGTTGATTTTTGTAGAATTAAGTCTAATTTACAGAGTATAGTTGATGAAAATTCTATATGCAAAGTCAATATTTACTTCCAGCGTTCAGAAACTACAGTAAATTTGGCATGATTATAGAATTTAGGGTTAATAGCTTGAAGGCAAAACCGGCGGAATCATAAATTCCCAAACCTGGAAGTAGCTTGAAGGAAGAATGTAACAGCAGCAAGCGAACGTCAAAAAACTGGCAAAAAACAATATCTCCTGCTCTGCCGTATTAATAACCCTAGTTTCGAACTTCACAATGAATAAAAAGACGGGAAACAACGTTGCAGCAAAGCGTACGACGGCTAAAAAATGGAAGTCCCCTTAATCGAACTATCACTACCAGCGACAGATTCGTTCTTGATTATCCGACAGCCGTGGTAGTGGCGCAGCACAGCCGCGGGGCGATATCGCCGCCTGCATTCCTCCCTCTCTGGTCACAAAAAAACGGCGTCGTCTGGACAAAGACCAATAGGGAAACAAACAGAAAGGCTAGTTTGCCACGCTGGCACCCTCGTCTCATAATGGGCCGCTTTTTCATTCCATTGTCCTTGGCCTACATTTCCTTATATCACAAGATTAGGCCCAAGAGAAATGTTGCATCTCCTCTGTAACAAAATATAATATTATACTCATTATCAAGTAGCAATGAACATATTGATCATTTTTTTGTTTTTATAATTAAATAGTTTAAGATTTAAAGAATGATTTTATTTCATCTACCTTATTTTTTATTTATTTTTTTAAAAAAATATCGTAAATTCTAATTTTATTTCTTACAAAGTATATCATTCTTTTAATATAATTATAGATAAATTAAATAAATTATAACGGTTTAAACATTATGTGTAATAATATTTTGGATTTTTATTGCGATGGGTTAATATTTTGTATCACAAGTTTAGATAGTTTTTTCTCTCAATATACTTAAAAATTCAATATCTAAATAAGCAAGTGTTACGCACTCAGACAATTTAACTATATAAAATAAATACTACCAATATTATTGGGTAAAAATTACATTGTAATATTAAATTTATTTATTTAGTAGATATTGTTGTTCAATATCGACACTCATAACGTGCTCAACATGGACATCCATAACACCCAATTTATTAAGTATATTTGTATGTGTTTGGATTCATTTTTAGGGTACCAATAAACATCCCCATTATAGAATTATTGCTAAATTCATAATCATTTTTTATATTTAGTTGTGGAGAAACATTTAGGTTGTGTTCTGCATAAATTATGAAAATGAATTATGTATTATAGAATGCATAATTTGTTTTTTGATACAGAACAGTATCCATTTTAAATTCTGATTATAAATTATCATTATAATGCATTCTTCTATTTCAACTATAATGCATAATCAATTTTAAACTTGATTCTAAAAATGCATTATGCTTATTATTTTTCACGAGAAAATTACGGCATTAGCCCCCAATGTTTAAAATAATGTAAATACTATACTCCCAAAGTTTGTAAATTACATGAGAATCTTTCGAAATTTCAAAGTCATTCAAAAATGACTATCTAGTGAATAATATCAGTTTTTCATCTTTTTCGTATAAATGATTTTGATAATTTTTGCATTATTTTTAAATTTTTCAAGGATTAGAGATTTAGTCATTTCATATTTTTAAGGTTAATTGATTAATACAAACTATTGATTTGGGGGGTCAACTTAAATATTAACGAGTATTAGAGTTCAATATAAACAATTCTAGAAGTTTGAAGGTCAACCACACAATTCTTAAACTTTAAGGATATGATATTTACAACATTTAAAAGTTTATGGTTAACATCACGCATTATATCAACTTCGGAGGTTTTGTATACTATTTACAAACTTTGGAACAATGTTTTTAAATTATTAAAAGTTTCGTGGCTAGTGACAAACAACACTTTATTTTTCATATATATATATATATTTTTCAAATCAAATATTTATCTTTTTCATAATAATAAATTTTGTTTTCTATAATTTAGTATTTATATATCATTTGTTTAGTTTCTTATTGGATAATATTGTTTTAAACATTTTTGTTTTATTTTTTATTATAAGATTTTTTAATAAAAAAATGTTACTAATTTATTTTATATTTACAAATATTATTTTAGTTTAGAATTACAATTTCAGATATAATTATTTTTTATATTATAAGTCAATTTATATTATATATTTTTGCAGAACGCTTTACATTTTATAATTCATTATATGTTTACACAAAATACTACGCAGATTCTAATTATGCATTCTGATTCTGCATTATAATTATAAATTCTGATTATACATTATATAATTTGTGGAAAACACACACTTAGTTAGAATGTAAAGCCAATATATATGAATTTTTATATGAAAAATCTCAAAATAATTGACAAAAATCAGAGTACCAATGGAAAAAGTTCCGGATATATGTAGTATAACAACCACGTGCAAAATCCAAAAATCAAGTAACAATAAATGATTCATATAAAAAATGGAGACATCCTAATTCAATTGAGCATAATTCGAGATAACGAGAATTATAGAGATTTTCTTTCACAATTTTAAATCTTCCTAAATGTCGGAATGCCTTTTACTCATTCTGCATGCATTTATCGCCTCATATGATAGTTATATATTTAGTAACCGATATATGCCTTAAGTTTCCATATGATAGTTATATATATGCCTTAAGTTTCATTAAGGCATGCGTGTCCATTGATCTTATCATACCCTCTTTAAGTCTCTAAGGACTTCTCCCATGATCTGACCAATCGTATTACTTGTAAAATATTACTTTCTTTGTTTAATGTTCATGGATCGAGCCTCATCGTTGGTCAAACTCATTTCTCTTAGGTGGCGCACATATGTCTTTACTCATAACATATCTCAACCCAATGATGTTCATACTTGATCAAACAAAATCTTGAGTTGAGTTCATCTATTTGTATCTGGTCTTGATGTACCATTCAATATGAGAAAAATGTGCTACTAGACGTGATTATCTGTGTGTGAGTGTTTATAGTATATATAATATGTTTAATTTTCTTGATTTAAATATTTAAAAATATATACATAAAATCGTGTAAAGTAATAGACCACAAAGTTATGAGTACTCTAATTTAATAATTCAATAATGATAATTTAATTATAGTACTGGTCCCATTTTTGTAAATAAATTGTTTATTAACTTAAAAATGTCGGATGTCATTGTCAGGCGGAGGTTGGGAAGGTGGGACCCAATTCACATGCTCAGACACAAGTAAAGTTGGGCTCTATCAAAGTGGGCCCATTGGGCCTTATGTCGCAGCCAGCGGGGCCCATTTCTCCTGACGAACGAGCTATTCTTCATTCTTGCAAGGAAAAATAATTGCAAAAGCAATTATTACAATTTACACAAATTTTTGAAATATTTTTTAAAATAATATTTTTTGAGTTTTGTAATATTACAATTGACACAAATTTCTTTTTCATTATACCAACTTGATATATGAGTTGATATTTTTTATTATATTAACTTTTATTTATGATTACACAAATATATATATACATATGTATATATATTGTGTTGTCACGAGTAACAGTTTTAAAAATGATTAATAAATTAATGTAATTTGTAAATTGCAATATAAGTTTACTTTATTGTAGAAAAAAATATTTAGTAATATCAAACAATGATTTTGTAGTAGTAGTATTTTCAATAATTGTTTTTTAACAATGATAGAAAGTTTTTACGATTTTAATAGTTATATAATTTACCAATAAATTATAATATTATTATACTATATATGATTAATGAGTGACGTTTGCCGGTGACCCTCCAACTTTCACGTGGTGTAAATGGTATGTCTTCCAAGTTACGAAATTGCAAATATGACACCTCAAGTTAATAAAAATACACAGATATGATCCTCCAACTTTAATTAAATACATGTACGACACCTCAAGTAAACAATACCGTTTAATATTGACCATCTACGACATTGTTATTGTTTTACGTCCAGATGCACATTTCTCGAACTTGAAGTATCAATTTTGTATATTTTTTCTTATAAAAGACTTATTTGTATAATTTGTGAACATTGACAACTAATAATGCGAACGAAAAATGTTTACAAACTTAACGGAAAATCATGTGTTAAATACCAGGGGTAAAAAACAAACGATTTTGATAACTTGATGGATCATTTCTGCAATTTCATAAGTTTGAGGGCATAACCTTTACACAGCTCGTAAGTTGGAGACTATTTATGTAATTTTCTCTATGATTAATATATTAAAATTTAACCATCATAAATAGTTATATCATATATGATTAAATATAAAACTAATTCAAATAACAATCATGGTTTAATATTGCTACATAATTTTTCCTCAATAAAATAAAACTTATTTTACAATTTGACAAACTACATTAATTCACTAATATATTAAAAACAATTACTTACTACCGATATATTTTTTTAGTAATTAACAATAAAATAAAGTTTTATATATCTATTCACACGTCTCTATCAATGGTAAAATGAAAATAAATATTTATATTAGTTGCAAATTCACGACATGTAATAAAACAATTTTTTGATAGAGTTATTGCAATTTAACCTATTCCAAGGGCCTAAGTACGATCTCGTAAATATCTATGGTCACTATTTTTCATTATTACTTTTTATATTATTAGATTAATTTAACTTTCATTTTTGGTACCGCTGTCAGATTTTTATATATTTAATTTGTAATGTCATGTGCATCACAGGATTAAATTTATTTAAATTATGACAAGCAGTTTTGATATACTGACAATTATTCTAAATGATAAAATTTTGTCTAGTAGTAATTGAATGTGGAATCGAACTTAATTGGCGATTTTACAATTTATTGTTTTCCTGGATAATTTTATTCTAAATAAATTTATCGAGAAAATATCCTATTTTGTCTTGTACCGTTCGAGATAACATCATTGGGCCGGGTTTTGGTTTTTGGTGAATTGAGTATTCATTAATTAAAATTGTATTTTGATTATTCAATCTATGTTAAATGTTATGCGGCATCGATTTGTCCGACCGAAATCGATTAAGAACTAGATTAATTCATAGATTGGGTGTNTCGCAGCTTCTGGGTACTGTTGAGGCAGGGAGCTTGGAAGCAGATATAATTAGGAGCTTAATATAAGTAATTAAGATGACTAATTAGGTGTAAGTTATTAAATAAGAGCAGTCCCACGTTCCACATTTATGCAGTTTCTTTGTTCCCCATATGGTTAGGTTTATGTTTTCATGTAATGGTTCATGGATTAATGTATTAATTATCATAAAATAGTTATAATTGTATTTATTATTCTATATTTTCTATTTGAAAATATATGGCTCACATTAAGTGCTATATATTTTTTATTTTAAAATATTTAATTTTAAAACTATATATTGATTATTCAATGTAGTTTACATATCTACGTAAATTAATCTATATAATTTATTTAAAAAAAACACTATATCATTTATCTAAAGAGAAAATTGCATAAATAACCCCAAACTTACGAGTTGTGTAAAGGCTATGTCCTCCAACTTATGAAATTGCAGGAATGATCAATCAAGTTATCAAAACTGTTTGTTTTTTATCCCTAGTATTTAACACATGATTTTCTGTTAAGTTTGCAAACATTTTTCGTTCGCAGTATTAGTTGTCAATGTTCACAAATTATGCAAAAAAGTCTTTTATACAAAAATTATACAAAATTGATACTTCAAGTTCGAGAAATGTGCATCTGGACTTAAAACAATAACAATGTCGTAGATGATCAATATTAAACGGTATTGTTTACTTGAGGTGTCGTACATGCATTTAATTAAAGTTAGAGGGTCATATGTGTGTATTTTTATTAACTTGAGGTGTCATATTTGCATATTTTTGGTAACTTGAGGTGTCATATTTGCAATTTCGTAACTTGGAGGGCATGCCCATTACACCACGTGAAAGTTGGATGGTCACCGGCAAACGTCACCCTTTATCTAAACCTAAATTATCTATATAAAAAAACACAAAACCTTAACCTAAAAAAATTTATCTATATAATTTATATCACAATTCAAAATATCGTGATATAAATTATTTTTGTTTTGTGGGGAATGAAACCTGATGGTGTGGAATTAAAACAATTTAGATTATTTATATAGCCGTAGAGATAATACAAAAATAAAGAACACATAATTGTTGCGTTCGAAAAACGAGTACTCGGAGAAAAAATCCAAAAATGAAATTGAATAACATAGCTGAATATGATATAAGATTATTTAAAATAAGATGCATTTTTCTATTTATGATATATTTTGTAAAAATCCATTTTGGTAATTTAATAAATATGTTTGATATTATATATTTATTGAATTAATATTAAGACAACCAATAAATTTATGTTCCTCAACAAATGACATCCCTACCTACGATTAGACTTCATTTTCCAACCGTTGATTGCCCGACTTGTTGTTGAGTTTCCATCGTATTTTCAATCAAATCAACTATAGTATGAATTCCAAATACGGTTCAGTATTTTACATTTCAATTAAATTAATAATTTTAAATTCATTTAATTTAATATTTACAATTAAATTGAATGTAAATAGAGTTCTTTGTTATGTTTGGATAATTTGAACGCAAGCCAACAGGTGAAGAAGAATTAGGGGTTCATAGTTTTTCTTAAGAAATTATATATATTTAAATATATTATATTAAATTATATAACACTATTAATTGGGTGAGATGCAAATTTGATTATTATAATTTTATGATTTTGATAATTTTGATAATTTTATGTTAGGTTAATTATAATATTCAAAGTATTAAGACAACAAAAATGTTTGCACGATGTAAGTTTGGCTAAAACCAGTGCCTAATGTCTATTTTGTATGACATAATTGATTCTAAAATTTTAAATTTTGACAATTAAAATTTTCGTTAAAAACAAATTTCGGTGATTGAATTTTAAGATTTTAAGGATCAATTTACTAAATTTTGCAACCTTAAAGGATAAAATTACTAAAACCATAAAATTTGATGACTAAAAATATGAATGATATTTGTCAATGATCCCAAAACTTTATAATAGTGTAAATATGGTGTCCCATAGTTTATAGTTTACATACAAAGTTTTCGAAGTTGATATAATGCGCGTTGTTGGTCCATCAACTTTTAAATGTTGCAAATACTATGTTCTCTAAGAATTGCGTGGTTGACCCCCGAACTTCCAAACTTGTTTATATTTGACCCTTATATTCGTTAATATTTTAAAAGTCTTTATAGTTTGTATTTAACTCATGAACCTTAAAAAGATATAATGACTATATATCCAATCTTTGAAAATTTTAAAAATAACGTATAATTTATCAAAACTATTATACGAAAAAAGATGAAACCGCTAGTATTCACTATTTTGAGTCATTCTTGAACGTTTTTGAAACTTCGAGTGTTTCTCATGCATTTTACAATTTTGAGGTATCACGTTTACACTATTTTAAATATTGGTGACCAATGTTAAACAATATATTTTAAACAATTTTGAAGTATCACGTTTCCACTATTTTCTCATAAAAATATAGTTAAAGATTACGGAAAAAAGTACAAAAATTATGAAAAATGTGTTATTTTCTCATTATTAATTATGCTAAATTGTGCATTTATCACGTTCCGTTAAACATACAGACAAAGGTGGACCCCTTCAACGATGGGCGACAAAACTATTTAAATTATATTTTTTAAAAATATTTTTTTATTATAAACAAATTGGTCTTTCTATGTTTCGCAATGTGTTTTTTTCAAGATTAAAACGAAAACACAATGCATGCCACGCACAATTATTTGTGTAGCTCATCTAATGAAAAATCCAGGTTGCACTAGTGTGGGTCCCAGTGTATGATACAAGGTGTGAGAATATATAAATTTTTAATTAGGATGCGTTGAGATTCATTAATATAATTTAATAAAAATATATATTTAAATATAAAATTAAACCTTGACAAATTAATAAATAGTCAAATTAACAATAATATTTTTTTGTGTTACACAATTTTTTTTAAAAAATTTAAGTTGTTAAAAATAAATTTATTTGATATTTATATAGATTTGAAACACAATACCTTTATATATAGAAACATATTTAGGAATATATAATATTTTACATACATTTAGTGTCCCTATATCCACCAGTTTGCAAATGTATAATATTTTTGTATTTTATATATTCCCATTATTTATTCAATGTTCATAATTTTGTGAATTTTTCTATTAGATGAACTCATATATTAAACAAATATGTTTAAAATTTGAAAACCATATAAATTAGGAAAACGCAAAAGAGATTTTCAATAAAAATAAAAATTAGGAAATTATGTTATATGGAATAAAATCATAATAATTTATGTCAAATGAGATATTGAATTCGAAGATTGAGAAAACGTAATCTAAAAAAGAAACACAACCGTTGTACAAGTTTTATAATCACACCCGCTGAAGATTCGTGCACCTTGCACCCTGACGTAAGTTACAAAGAAACCATGTAACTTATGTTACTAATGAGGCATAAACGTTAGAGTTATATAAAAACACTATACCAATAAACTCTTATAATTTAAGTATTAAAATCGGGTGGATGATATTTAAGTTTCCAAATTTTGTATGATTTGATAAATTTTGTCTTAAATATTTCTTAATTTTAGTAGATCTAATTCTCAAAATTTTATGTAAATAAAACTAATTCAAAAATATTGATTTTTTACAAAACTATTCTCAATGTATTTTTTTGATCACGAAATTTATTTGTTTTTTTTTAATTTTTAAGACATATAATGTTACATCAAAGAAACAAATCTAAATATTATATTTTGAGTAAAATATTTTCCATTAGTACCCGCAGATTGAATTGCGTAGTGCTTCTTCCGGATTATAAAACCATTCGTGCCACTTTGTTAAAAAATAATGTCGTCCTCCGTGTGTCCTTATCTATCGATAATATATCATAACAATTTTATCAATTTAAACTAATTCTCAATGTATACTGTATACACTTTGACAAATCTGTTAATCGAAGTTTAATGTGCATGACAAAATTGATATTAAAATTTGAGGATTAGTTTTTTTCACATTAGGGCAAAATTTATCAATTTTTGGAAACATTGAAAACAAATACGTCATTTTCTAAATAAAATCTTTCGTAACTTGTTTGTTATTACGTATGTACGCGGTAATAATAATTGGGCTACAAAATATAATGAGGCCGATATTACAATTTCTGTTCGTGGCCCAAATTCAAATCACGTGTCCATTTTTACTCTATAAATATATTTATTTAAAAAAATAGACGGAAAATACTCAAAATGATTCGATAAAAAAGGGCAGAAGACAGTTTTGGTCCCCAAAGTTTGGATAATTTGGCAATTTTGATCCCTAGTTTCCAATTTTGGCAAAACAAGCCCCCAAAGTTTCATGTACGCAAAATCGGTCCCCAAAGTTTGTGAATTTTGGCAAAACCAGTCCTCAAAATTGCGTATTTTCGCAAAATACATCCCCAAAATTTGCGAATTGTGGCAAATTAGGTCCCCGGACGAAAATTAATTTGGAGATCAAAATTGCCAAAATTCGCAAACTTTAGGGACGTATTTTGCGAAAATATGCAACTTTGGGGACCAAAATTGCCAAATTATCAAAACTTTGGGTACTGTTTTTGCCACTGAAACTTTGGGGACCAAAATTGTCAAATTATCCAAACTCTGGGGACCCAAGTCGCCATTTTCTCAAAAAATATCATAATTGAGGTAAAGCTCGTTATTGGTAAACTATGGGATTAATATAAAATAAATTCATTAATTAGGAAATTTTTGTACGCCTAATCTCCCATTTAGAAATTCAGTTTCTCACATTAGATTTGGAGAAAAAATTATATCTATATGCTGTGTATTATTTATTGTATATGATAATTATCAAAACAGTCTAATTTTATTAAGATATCAATAATTTAATTTATTATTTGTGTTGTTAATTCAAAATTCACAATTAATATAAATTTTAATAAATACAAACTATTTATTAGAGAATATAAGCTTAGTTATTTAATAATACATTTATCATAAATATGTTACACGCATTATATTATGAAGTAAAAATATTAAAGTCTATTAAAATAAATAAAATATTTATTAAAAAGTATATGTGAGTTTCTGTATTTTCCCTTGTTAATAAATCATATTAATATATATTATGTCATTTCGTTTAATTAATATATTCATTATAAATGATTTAATTGTTCGAATCTTATTTTTTAGTGTGTTTTAAATTTCCGACATACCGGAAATTTTGGACGACTGGTCCATGTTAGGATTATGATAAAATACTAGCCCTAACTATTTAGATTCGACCCGACCATTTAAAAACTCATCGGCTAGTATTTTGACTTAGAAAAACAAGATATATGAAACTTTTGGAATTTTTTTATTCTTATTTTTTTTTAATTATAAATAATATAAATCGAGAATAGTTAGATAATTTTTTATTTTCTCTATGTTATTAATTAATTAATTTTATTATTATGAAACATATTGGTTATACCAAATATACCGTTATACCAATCTCATGAGCTTATTTGGTATATTGGCAGATACCGGTAAAAAAATATATGGCCCTTGACTTTTTAACTATAGGGTATACATTTAAATTAAAAATAACGAAATCAAATATTTGACTAGCGAAATAAAGAGTTCTCATAATTTTAAAACATTGCAAAAAAGAAAAAAATGTCTCATAATGTGGTTGTTTGATTTAACTTTTCAAAATCACGATGAGATGTGATGATCATGATAGAGATTTAGAAAATTATTTACAAAAATAATAGTGATTGTACCGTGATTTTAATAAAATATCCATTTTAATTTTTATATTAAATATTTATTATATATGAATATAACCCAAATAAAAAAACAACTGAATTGCAACCAAAATAAACAATCGGAAGAACAACCGAAAAAAGAATCGTAAGAATAATCGAAAAGAAATCCATACAATCGAATATGTACCTTATCAGAAGAACCTAAAAGTGTAGAACCACAACTTAGTAAAAATGATGTAAGATTTGTGAAATAAGAATAAAAATTGTTAGAGTTTTGTTTTAAATTAATTAATTGAATTTTGAATATTAATTTTGAAATTTACAAAATCACAGTTAGTTAGCTATACATATCAAGGAATGACCACTTAACCTCTAAAAACTCCAGTACGATCATCGTAATTGTTCAGACGATTTGATTGTATAAAATAAAATCAGAGTACAAATTAACATACCATAGTGGCCACCTAAAACCAAACATGGTTAATATTTACCTAAAACAGTCAAGGGAGCATCAAATACTGTGTAGAAAAAAACACACAAAACATGGGACACGTCATCTTCCCATTCCCATCAGCCAACTCCTATTGGCTGCTTGGCAAACTAAACAAAGAAACTGTAAAAATGGTTTTTCTGTGTATTCTTTCATCTTCTTCTTCTTCTTCCTCACAACGACGAAAAAGAAAATAAAATAAATCTAATTACAACAAATCGGACAACGAAGTAAACCATTTTCATTGCAATCAGGGCATCTATGGAAACCACGATCATCGTCTTCATCGTCATCATACAAGACTTTGCAGCTTCCTGAACATTTTTGACAAGGAATGAATTTGATATTCCCACAAACTTCACACCATTTCCCTACTTCATCTTCATCTATTTCGCATTCTCTAACGAGTTCTCGAAGCTTTCCTTCTTCGTTCATTCTTCTAATGTCTTCGAAGTTTCCGATGTAGTTTTTTCCGATGAATACTCTTGGGAGTGAGGTCGTTTGATCACCTAGAAGTTCTTTAAGTTCTTGTTTGAATCCCGAATGCATCGATACATCTCGTTCGTCGATTCGGATCTTAAGTGCATGAAGAATTGCTAGAACTTGACTGCATTCTTCGTATGTCTTTCTTACTCCCCTTAATGTTGTGTAGTAGACAATGAGTTTGTCGTTCTTTTTGGTGTCGAGAGCTTTACGGAATGCGGCGAGTAATTCCGGGTCGAATTCTGATGAATTTGAATCTGGGTTTGAGTCGTTTTTGAAGATAGGTGAATCTGTTTCTTCTGAGGGAGATGAGATATTGGAATAATAGCTTGGAAGATTGAAGGAGAATGTGCGAAAATGGTGATTTGGTTGTGGTTTCAGTGGGGTTATATCATCTTCAAGACCCTCCATTAATTCCCAAGCATTGATCTTCTCCGGCTCTCCCGGCGGTGTGAACGCCGGAGTTCTTGTGATGACATTTTGGGATTTTTTCTTCGATCATTTTAGACCAAGTTTTGGCTTCAATCAACCCAATTTCAAATCTAGATTTAGGGCATAATAATTCTTCATCGATTTCACTCGAAGAAGAAGAAGAAGATGGTAAAGATTCTTCAGTCTGAAGATTCAAAGAACCCAAAGTAGATGAAGTAAGCGACACTACATGATTCGTATAATCCCCAGTTTTCCGATTCCAACGAATGTACAATGAATTGCTCCGTCGCACCGGCAAATAACCCGTCTGACAATTTGGGCAAACCTTATCTTTCGACGATGAACAACCCATTATAAAAAAATCCACAGCAAGGAATGCAATTGCAATTGGAATTGCAACCCAATCATGAAATCCACTAAAACCCAAATCTGAAACAGTAAAAGAAAACGACAGAGAAATCTGAACAAACGACAATGAACAACGAGGAAGAAGACGACATGAAAACTGAAAATTCTCAGAAAGGAAAACACTCTTTCAGCGGCAATAAAGCTTCTGTAAAACCCAATTCATTACATGGATTTAGTAAGGTAAATGGAGATTCCTTTATAGGATTCTTGTCATTGTGTTAGAATAGAATACAGTAGGCGTAGTATTCTGAATATAAAATCTATGGGAAGAAAATGAATTTTCAAGAACAAGAGTAATTGCCTGAATGGCTGTTAAGTGTTAAAGTCTGCAAAATATTGTCGTAGTGGACGCGTATGCTTTTTAATATTAATTATGTTAGAAAATATAGAATGATAAAGCACCCGCCCGGCTAGCCGGTTTTGACCCGGAAAACTGTATAACATAAGGATAAGCATAAGAGTATATTCAAAGCTTTTTAATATTATTTTTTAAAATATTTATTAAAAGTTGCTTTATAAAAAATTGTTGTTTTTTATTATAATTATACATTTTTTCATTTTTATTAACCGATTCATAGTATATGTATATTTTGGAAAACTTTTGTTAAGAGTTCATCTTCATTTTTCGTGCTGCTGCAAATTTCACGTGCAAATCCACGTGATCCAATACATACAAATGGGCCATCTCCACGTTGATACATAACTTCAAGTGCATTAATATTTTCCTTTTTTCTCTATAAATTTTCTTAATAAATGACTTTGATTCTAGTCGTGTGAGTTGATCAATGATTGAATTTTCGCTCGATTTGAATTCTTAGTGAACTGAACATTGAATTCGTAACGAACCTAAAGAATCGATTTTATATGCCAATAAATTATAATATTTACATATATTAATAATATAATATATTATTTTAATAGATTCGAAAAGTAGAAATCGAGCCGAATCTGAACCTTGTGATGAGACCATCGGAACCCGATACCCCAAACCTAGTTAGGCCCAAGCTTTGTCGGGCCAACCCAAGTGACATAAGCCGAACTTGAAGGTTCAGATCCGACTCGCATGAATGGACAGCCCGGAGAGAACAGGCGAGCGCGAAGGCCCGCTCTCATTGATCGGGACCGATTGATAGTGTCTTGTATTCTCCTCCTCATCGGGTCAAATCGGTACATTTCTCAACATGTAACAACAACCTCTGAAAATCCTGTCAGATACGTGCCTGACAGAGTCGTACGAGCCTCTTTTGGTTTAGAGACAGCTGGCTAGTAGCGGCGAAAGGCATGACGTCGCGCAGCCGTATAGAGCCACGCCCGGCGGCTGTCCCGCCTGACACGAGCCGACCTAGCCGCATGGGACAAGCAAAAAACGACACCCTACTGTTCACACAGCATGAAAGACGTATAAAAGAAATACTTAGGAAACTGAAATAAATTCCTTTTTCTTCGGTTTTCTCTTGGTTTTCCATAAACATTCAATTCCCTTGTTATCTTTAAAACGAACATAGCATTTGTAATGAACAGCTTGATTATTGGACCGACTAAGAGCATTTCTAACTCTTAGTCAAGTGGTTTTTTCCCCATATTTTAGAGGTTTTCCACTTTAAAATTGTCTTGTCATTTTCTATTTGATTCTTAATCGTTTTTCTTCTACAAAACAAATTTAAACCGAGTTCGTCTTGCAGCGAACCGGACGTTTGTTGACACCCTCCATTTTCAAACCACAACACCTTGAATCATCCATTATTAGTTTCATGGTTGAAGTAAACCTCTTTTTATTTCGAGTTGAATATGAACATTAAAAAACTTTAATTTGAATCGATTCCGTTCGCACGCATGGCTAATTTGAAACTAAATTGAATATGCACAGACAAAAAAGATTTAAAAAATATCCATCAAACAATTTTAATTGAAATGATAAAATAATGTGATTTTGAATAAATTTAGGATTAAATTTTATTATATATTTTGACTTTATTGAATGAATAATTTAATACATTATATATATATATATATATATATCTGGACTCTTTTGTTGTGTTTGTAACTTTGTAGTTAATATATTGAATAAATAAATAATTTCACCAATAATTAGTGCGGAATTATGAATAAATTGGCCCAGAAAGAGTTATGGGCCCAATTATAGTTGTGGTTCATATCCCATTACATGAAATCATCGACTAAGAAGTATCTGATCTGTCGATAGAACCCTGATTTTTCCCCAAACTATAAACCCTAAATTCGAACAATGAATAAGTTGATCTTGGCATCATTCTCAGATGCTGATCTCTTTATTTTGGGTGTAATTTTATGAATTCAGCCTACTGATTATGCCTTACCGCGATGGAATTGATGCCTAAAGAGGAAAAGTGGGAATCTGAGACTGCGGCCCATTGATTCCTCGATAAGCGAGGCGAGCAAAGATATTCCGGTAAGGATCCTCGGTTCTTTTGTTCTTGAGAAAACTAAGGCAGTTTTCGACTTCTGATTTCACTTGCAAATATACTTTATCAGCATTTTCCTTGTTCTTCAGCTCCTCTTCTCTCCCTGGACATATACTTTTTACTCAATGAACGAAATATATTTCTAATTCAAAATCAGTTTTTCCAGATACCTTGTGTGTCGATTGGCTTCCCAAAGTAGTAATAGAAGCGACCTGGTAGCTTGGGTAGGATAATTGGAAGGTATAGATCTTGATTTGCAACATCTCCTCGTGCCTCAGTTCTGTTAATTGCAAAAGACGCCTTCACAATGGAACCACAACGTTTGGAAAAAGTTTGCATTGAGCAAAAGGTGATACCTTAATGTGACTGTTTCTTTGGTTATATCTTCCATGGCTTGCTTGAAATATGGAATCTTAGTGAGATCATTGTAGTCTATGAGTAGCTGTGGATTGTGTTTGTTAACAATGGCTGGTGAATGATTAAGCATATTGGAAATCTTACCTCACCAATATCGTCTTCACCAACTGAACCAAAAGGAATGATCTTGGCTCCAAACCTTGCTGCCATTCTTATAAACTCTGATTGTTCAGGCCAAAAGAGCTGGTATTCTTCCCCCTGATGATATTCTGGAAAAATAAGCACATCGAGATATACACAGACATGTTTCGGATCTTATTACCTTTCGATGAAGAGCCTCACGTACACCTCCCGGATACAAGAGAACATGGCATTTTGATGACATAAGTTTGTAGAAATTAGAAGCTGATACGGGAACTGCTCCCATTTTCCTTAAAATATCAAAAGATGAAATGGGAGGGAATCGTCCATTCTTCTTTTGAACATACATCATTGGATGTGCAATCCCTCTCAAAAGGATATCTCTTTCTTCCCAAAAACGGCCAACCATAGGGGACAATTCAAAGCCGAGCAACATGTGGTAACCGACGTACAGGACTGGTCCTTCTGAAGGAATCCCACTTAGGTTTCTCACTAGTTTTCCGTTCTCTAAAGTGGAGATCATTACAGGATCTGTTACTGCTTCAAACCACCTGACAAAATCAGCTATTGGTAGCTTTGGTAAGACTATCTCAGAAGAAGAACCAGCTAAGAGTAAAGTATTCTTCACCTTTGTGCATCATATATTCTCCGGAATTCATCTCGACTGGGAGGCAAGTAATCTGATACATAGTTATGCCGTTTTCCCAGTCGATAAAAGCTCGCACCACTTAAAGTTGGAACCAAGTCTATATCCTCATCCTGCATGTGAAAGTAAGCATACTTATCATTTCCAGATCCACAAAATTAAGTAGCTGAATATCCCTTACCAGGAAAAGAGCATGAATAGCCTCGTCAAATATACGAACTTCACAATTGTCTATAATCTTACGAAGCCTTCCGGCTTCCTGTTTACTGGGGAGTAATTGATCTCTTCCACTGTCACAAAAAGAGATATTTTCATGCGTATTGCAACAGGGCAGGTTTAAGGATTACAGTTTGGAAACCTAGCAAGGATTAAAGTTTGAGCCTTGACAGATTGAAGTCTAGAATTCGCAAATGTTGCAGCGTATTTAACCAGCTCGAGCTTCCACATAAGGGTTTCAATGTTCAAGAAATCAGAGAGTGCCTGCAGTAAATCACAGTGTTCATGAAGAAAATGGTGTTTCTGATTTGTGTTCGACTTCTAAACTTACAGAAAGGTATGCTGACAAAGCCCCTGTTTCTTCTGAGATCTCCCCAATGGCTTGCTCCAAGGGAAGAAGCTTCCCTATCTTTGTACCCACCATCTTTAATGGAACACCTAATACCGAAGAACTTGATACGAATCGGATTATTCTAAGTATGGATCATGAATAACTACAGAATTCTTGTTGAGAACTGAACCTGATAGCAGACTTGTCATGAAAAGCAAGCTCGAAGGAACATTCCCCGGAATCATCAATGTCGCTGGTAAAAGTACTTCGGTTTGAAGAAGATAACTATTGACAGAAGTAGCTGCAAAAGAAGAGATTTAAGAAATGAACTAAGTACTTCAGTAACATTTATGTTCAGCTGTAGAAAACTAAGTTACCTGGATTTGATAAGATCAGTATGAGATCAATAGATGGGTTACGAGCAGCAACTGCAAGAGCTAAGCATCCTCCAAATGATTCTCCAACAAGATATATGGGCTTGTTTGGTACACGAGAATGCTCCGTTTTAACCGCATTTTCGACGAGGGTAACTAAGCCTACATCAGAAGCAGAAATGGAATAGTAAACACGAACAAGTGAGGCACTTTATTATTACTCAAAGATGAGCAGTACCGATAAAAGATGTTCTGTCTGTAATTGGGAAATGCAAGCACCACATATTGAAAAACCTTCAAGAGAAAGCAAAGGTGAAAATGATGATAAAAAAACTGCCCTTAAACTGTACAGGATTGTCTGAAGCATACTTGCTAAGCCTATGCTGATGCAGCATCAGTCCAAGTCCATTACCAGTTAGCCCTGAAACAAGAAAACCCCATTGAAGCAAGTTTCAAGCTTCCAACAACGATGGTGAAGCAAATTCACCAGGTAAGTAAAGCAGCGTTGGAGTATCTTCCGACATCGGGCCGCAATCCAAGGGCACCAACCACCGCGGCGGTCCGCCTTCCGTTTCTCTAATCAACTTTGCTGACTCAGCGAAGTAATCTTTTAACTTCAACCGGCCATCTTTTCCGTCAGGTATAAGGTTTTCCGATCTCCGGGAAGCGGAGGGTCCAGACCGGGAATCGATCTGTGGCGGTCGTTTCTCGACGGGGACAGCAGATGAAAACACCCCCAGCTTGGAAGGCGACCATCGGTGACCGAGAAGAAGAGGCGAAAGAATGACCCCTGCGGCGGCGGTGGAAGCCATGATAACTTACCGGTGTTGCTGGGTGGAGGTACGGGCACCACGACAGGGTACTCTCTGACTTGGGCAGGTGCGGTCACATGATGAATTTTTTTACATTGTCAACTCTCATCTAATTTATAAATCACCACTGTTTGATACTTTTTCAAAATGAGGTAGATTTAATTTATTATAGTATTTGACCGTTTTATTTTATTTAAAAATAATAAAAAACTATGACAATGGAAAAAAAGACAGTGTTGAGAGTGGAGTTGAAAGAACTGAGAAGGGGAACTCCGATGTTGAGTTAAAGGGGATGGAGAAGGAAAATAAAGCTGAAAAATGGAAGCTACCGGCGGTGGGTACTAATCAAGAGGGAAAAATGGATGATATAAGTTGCGGGTGACGGTGAATGTATTCTGATGATGTTGCGGCGGAGAGAAGGAGGAAGAAGAATATAAAAATAGCGGTGCAGTGGTGCATTTTGAGACAAGATTCTGAGTTGGATGTTGCCTCGTGATATTGTTTCACTTCCATCCAAGTAGCTGTAAAATCAATGTTAAAAAGTTGTTTTAAATACAAAACTATAAATACAAAACTGTTTTAATTGTTAAAGTAGCTGTAAAATCACTTCCATTGAAATTGTATTAAATACAAAACTGTTTTAATACAAAAAAACTATACAATATTAAAAACGTTATTTAAAAAATATCAATGGTAAAATGTTTATCATTTTTAATTCAATGTCATTTTAATTCTAAAAGAGCTGTAAGGTACTGTAGAATTTCACCCGTCACATGATGTAATAATATGGTCATGAGAGAGACAGCTTGCTTTTCTCCTCAAATAGAAAATTTGTATCTACCCAAACATTACAAATTTTCTAGCATCTCCTCTTTGGTTCCTTAAGTTTTAAAAATTCATATTTGGCCCATAAGATTCTCGTAAATTATGTTTTTTTACGAAATATTTTGCTTATTTTCTAGAAATTATTTAATTTTTATATTTTGGTGATTTTTTACCAAATTAATTATTATACGTGAAAATGGTTCTTTCTTTACATGGATTTTCCACAGTCAAATCACTTCAAAAACCCCAAATAAGCTCCCGGCAGGTTCTCCGATCGCTGCTAGAATGCCTGCCGGCGTACTCCTCCTTCTCCTGTCCATTCTCTTTGCGAACCGACTCCTGATAGTCGGCGCAGGCGCCCAATTTTCGGGCCTCAATTCCTTCCTAGCCCAGCAATTCCGTAAAGATCCTCACGCGAGTAACGATTCCTTTCACTATATGCCCCATTCTATCAAAACCCAACTCGCCGTACCGTCTACCACACACCCCCCGATCCCGGCTTCCCTGACCTCTTTCAATATCCCGATCCCAATCACCGTACACTTAGTGGGTCGCACGTTTTCTTCGTTATCGCCGTCGCATCTGTCATCCTTTGTTGCCTCCTCCATCTCCGGCGGTCCCTTTCACGTTATCACACCATTTTCTTCTTCCTCTGCCCACCATCTATCTATTTCCCACTCTCTCCATCTTTCGGCCAAGTTATCTCCTGGAAGCCTCTCTAATTCCCTGTCTGAAGCTCTCGATTCCCATCTCACCACGTCTACTGCCTCCTTCGGCGTCAGCCTTTCCGCCCTTTCTTATTCCGTCGTAGACGATATCATTCGCCAAGACTTCGATAAACAAAATTCCCTCAACTCTTTTCATATTTACGTTATTTATCTTGGACAGCAGCAAAGAAGCTATGCTTACAGCTATACCCCAGGGGATATATCTCCTGGTCATACTAAATGCTTGGGAAGTATTTGGACGGGTAAAGATCGCTATTTGTGGATTGATTTAGGAGCTGGACCCGTTGATTACGGGCCTGCATTATCAGGAGACGGCGTTTTACCAAAGGGTGAATTTCATCCCTTTGCAGCTCTCCATGGCACGCAGAAATCAGATAAGGCTTTGCTTACTGAGGTAGCTTCCTTAATCTTGAGTGCTTATCAAGTTCTTCTTGCCCCATCTTTGAGAATTCAAGTTCCTTTTGAAGATACATTGGTTATTGAGTTTATTCATATCCATGGGGACGGTGATGGTTTTGAGATAAACTGGAATTCTATAGAGAAAGCTTTCTTTGATAATGATAAGGGTTTGCTGTTAGGAGATCAAAAGCTGAGTTTTAAGAAATATGAAATCAAGTTCTCTGATTGTGCTATTTGTTCTTTTGCTATTTCAAGAGCTACAACTTCTTATACATCTAGATACTTATTCGATAACTATACATTGATCATAAGCGAGTATCTCGACTCGAAACGTTTGCATCAAACTATTATGGAGTCAGTTGAGGAATTTAGAAAAGTTGGGAATCTCCCAAGTGAAGAATTTGGCAGATTTCTACCTGTTTATGTTTTCGATCTTGATGTGAATACGATACTATTGCTCGATCGTTATCATCAGTCCATATCATTCAAAGATATGGTTATTGCTGTGAGAACTAGAAGTACTCATACTGTGAGTGACTATAGTTGTAATGGTCATCATGTATTCACAGCAGCTCGTGATCTCGAAAGACCACTCATCGGTTCAATTCTTCAGAGTATGTGGGGTGTTTCTCCGACACATCTCGTGTGGAGCTCTAGTCATAATAGTTCTCTTGTAGATTACACATGGAGCGTCGGGCATACTCCGTTTGGTCCATTTTCGGAGATATCTTCATTATCGTTTGTTCAAAACGATGCTGCTCGGAGAAACGTTCTGCTGACATACTTAAACTACAGCATTTCAAGTGGACTTGACATTCTTGATTCTATTGCAGGTCATAATGGCTTTGATAACCTTCTAAGAGATAAGCGCTATATATTTATGCAGAGATGGAACTTGTTTCGATTCAAGGTACAGAATTCGATTTCTTTCATATCCCATTTTGATTACGAAATGGCTATGTATTATGCTCGATCTTCGGATCACGATCTATATGCGATGCATTCACTCGTTTATGAAGCAACTCAAGAACTCGAGGCTTCCCTTGTTTGTTTCAAGGATCCGCCTTTCCCTTATACGACTTTCGCTGTTTCGATTTTAGTTTTTGGTTGCTTAGGTTATGGATATGTGAAACGAGATATATTGTTAAGGAACAAGAGGAAACAGTTCTGAATGTTGCTTGTAGTGTTAGCATTGGCTTAAACTCTTGTGTTTTTGTTTGGTTGTTGCTGAGGATTATGTTATAATTGATCTTTTTGAGTTTTATCATCGTGTGGTCACAGGCTCACCACTTGTCGTTATATTATTGGATAATATACCCCTTTCTTGTAAGAATAAAATGATCTTTAGGACAGTATCCTCTTTAGGAGCAACATGTTCTTTCAGACTAATGTCTTCTTCTTCGTATTCCCTGTTTTCTTTATCATACCATTTTTATGGCTGTTCTGGTCAAAGCCTAAAAAGCTCCCGCCTTCACCGTCAAAGCTTCCGGTCATCGGAAATCTCCACCTCATCGGACGATTACCGCATAAATCTTTGCTAAATCTGTCAAGAAAACATGGAGATCTCATGTTCCTGCAACTCGGTTCAATCCCGACTTTAATCGTTTCATCGCCGAAAGCAGCGAAGAACATATTCATGAACCACGATCTCGCTTTCTCCGGCCGACCAATTCTTTACTCTGCTAACAAAATCTCTTACAATTCCTCTAACATAAGCTTCGCTCCTTATGGTGAGTACTGGCGTGAGGTTCGGAAAGTTGCTGTAACGGAGCTTTTTAATACGAAACGAGTCGAATCATTTGCGGGTATTCGTGCTGAAGAAGTGAGTATCATGATTGATCAAATCAAACGAGAAAATTCCTCTGTTAATTTAAGTTCTCTATCAGTTCGTCTAGCCAATGCTGTCATTTGCCGTGTTTCGCTTGGCCGGAAAAACGATCGGAGTTTCGAGAGAATCATGACTCAGGTTAGTCGAACTAAAACTCAACAAATCAATTGTAATATATCATATGATCGTGTCTCAGGTTCAACATTTGGTGGCGGAGTTCAACATTGCCGACTATTTTCCGGTAATGAGTTGGATCAATAAGGTAAACGGAGTGGATTCTCGTATGAAGAAGATAATGAAGGAAATTGAGAGCTTCTTCAACAATGTAATCACAGAGCATCGTGCTAAAATTGATAATGAAACTCAAGATTCAAAGTTTGAACAAGATTTTGTTGATGTTTTGCTGAGAATTCAGAAGGATCAAAATCGATCTGTAAATCTCAGTGATCATCAAATCATCGCCGTTCTGATTGTAAATCTTCATCATCTTTACATTTAACAAGCTTCTGGTTTCAGTTCTTATGACTGAATCTGAATTTCTTCTTCTTCTTCACAGGATGTGTTTTTTGCTGGAACAGATACTGCATCTGCTACAATAGAATGGACAATGGCTGAACTTATGAGAAACCCAGAAACACGACACAAAGCGCAGCAAGAAATTCGAAGAATTGGAGGTAAACAAGAAGCGATACAAGAGAAAGATCTCTCAAAATTAACGTATTTGAAACAAGTAATCAAGGAATCACTTAGGGTTCATCCACCTGCTCCATTGTTAATCCCAAGAGAAACAATTGAAGATTGCATTATCGATGATGAATTTGAGATCCCAGTGAAAACAAGGGTTATTGTTAATGTATCAGCTTTTTCAATTGATCCTGAGTACTGGGAAAAACCTGAGATTTTCTGGCCTGAGAGATTTGACGATAACGGAGTTGATTTTAGAGGACGGAATTTTGAGTTTCTGCCGTTTGGAGCTGGAAGGCGGGGATGCCCTGGGATGAACTTAGGCGTCGTTCTTGTGGAGCTAGCGGTGGCTAATCTTCTTTTCAGGTATGATTGGGAGTTGCCGGCGGGGACGACGGCGGAGAATTTTGATATGGAGGAGGAGATTGGGCTTACAGTTCATAAGAAAGTTTCTCTTAGTTTGGTGGCTAAAGCTAAACCCGTTGAAGGGTAGTTTGGGAAAGACAATAAATAAAATTTCTTTTGTGATTTCAACTCTTTTAAAATAATATTTTTATTTTCATTAAATATGTAGATATTTCATGATTTTTATTTATTTTTTTATGCTAACTATTATTTAATTACATTGCATATAAGATACAGAAATCATTTATAATTCTAATATCCAATATTTTTATATAAGAATTAATGTATATAGTTTATATATATTTAAATAAAATATAAGAAACAACAGTGCATTTGGGCCAGAGGAATTATCTCTGGATCCTGGCCCAATAACAATTGAATTGCCGGATTCATGTTTCCACACGCTCCTCTTTTGTTGCAACGCAGACGTTACAGTCTCGCGCCAACGGCGAAATTCGATCCTTCTTCATTTGTATAACACTCATTTCCTGCGGAGTTCTTTCTAGTAGGTCATTCCTGTCATCGCGATGTCGGATGGACATCTATTTAATAACATATCTCTCGGCGGCCGTGGTGGAAATGTGAGTTCAGTACTTTTGTTTTCACTATTTTTTCTAGTTCCCATTTTCTCAAGTTATTGGCTCTCTTCTTGTGATTTTAGACCGCTCATATCTTCACTGATTTGTTTTTTTGGTGTTTGAATCTCTTGAATTTTTTCCTTGCTCTCTGTCGATGTTCTAATATCGCGTTTTTAGGGTTTTGCGACGATTAGATTATTTTAAATTGTTTCATTCGGAAACAATGGAGATTGTTTACTTCAATCGATTTATGTTTATGTGTTAACCTTTGGGTGCTGTATTTTAGCGGGCCTCAGTTTTCCTCCCCTTTTTATGCTTGTTTCGAGACGATTTTTTTTGGTTTGTAGAAAACCTTATTTAATGTATATCTTGGATTTGCAGACAGGAATGTTATTATTCCTGAGGAAAACTATAATGTTTTGTGATTTTGTAGAATCCCGGGCAGCTTAGGTTTCATACAGGTGGAGTAGTATGGAAGAAACAAGGTGGCGGAAAGGCTGTGGAAGTTGAAAAATCTGATCTTCTTAGTCTCACCTGGATGAAGGTTCCTCGATCTAATCAACTGGGAGTTAGGACTAAAGATGGCCTTTACTACAAATTCACCGGTTTTCGTGATCAGGTAAAATATTTATATTCAATGGTTTTGGCTATATTTCTATAAGTTAGGTGTATGCTGATTATTAATTTAATACATGATGAAAGTGCTCTTTGTAGAAAAGACCCTTTTAATGCTGGTTAACTTTTTAACTAATGTCCGAAGGCCATCTGAGTTACAAAATTTATTCGTGTCTTTTTGTAGGATGTCAACAGCATGACATCGTTTTTCCAAACTAATTTTGGGAAAACACCTGACGAGAAGCAGCTTTCTGTTAGTGGGAAGAACTGGGGAGAGGTCGATTTAAATGGTAAGCTTTGTTATTTTTGTCACATTGTTAAGGCCTTTTATGTCTGTAATTGAAGCCTTCATATCAAATTCAACTGACGCCAAGATCCATGATACCTTTTTTTCAGGCAACATGCTTACATTCCTTGTGGGCAGTAAACAAGCATTTGAGATATCCCTGGCAGATGTTGCACAGACCCAGCTTCAGGGAAAAAATGATGTTATGTTGGAATTTCACGTTGATGACACTACTGGTGCCAATGAGGTATTCTTTTTATGCTCTTGACGTGTTCATAATTTTTCCAGCTATATAAACTTCGCATACCAGTATTTATTTGTTTTAAACAGAAGTTTATGTCAAGTTTCTGCCCAAGAGATTTAAGTATCAACCACGACATACTTTTCCTAATATTTTAAATGTTTTATTTCTTAGAAAGATTCATTAATGGAAATAAGTTTCCAAGTACCAAATACAAGTACTGAATTTGTAGGAGATGAAAATCGTCCTTCTGCTCTTGACATGTTCATAATTTTTCCAGTTTTATAAACTTCACATCCGGTATTTATTTTTTAAAAACAGAAGTTTATGTCAAGTTTTTGCCCAAGAGATCTAAGTATCAACCACGACATGTTTTTCCTAATATTTTGAATGTTTTATTTCTTAGAAAGATTCATTAATGGAAATAAGTTTCCACGTACCAAATACAAGTACTCAATTTGTAGGAGATGAAAATCGTCCTTCTGCCCAGGTGAATCCCTTTTGCTGATGCTAAAAAACTGTGTATTATGTAGTTCATCTAGTTCTTTAACTTGCGTGTGCATTCTTCATTTCTATTTCTAGGTCTTCCGGGACAGAATTGTCTCAATGGCAGATGTTGGGGCTGGAGGTGAAGAAGCTGTTGTTACTTTTGATGGAATTGCCATCCTCACACCTAGGTTTATTACTCATGCTGCAGCTCCACGAGTTATTTTATCCGTATCATAGTTTTTTCTGACATATTTTTTGTAGGGGTCGATACAATGTTGAGCTTCATCTATCATTTCTGCGTCTACAAGGGCAAGCCAATGACTTTAAAATACAATACAGCAGCGTTGTTCGTGTTTTCTGGTTGCCTAAGGTGCCTCAACGTTTTATATTTCCTGGAGTTGCATTTAGTTTTCTCCACACATGATGCCTCTAGAAATATATAAGGCCTCGTTTATTTCTTCCTATAAATGGTAATGAACAGCTGCTGATACTTGGTGTCTTTTGCTTCTGCAGTCAAACCAACCTCATACCTTTGTAATTGTCACTCTGGATCCACCAATTAGAAAGGGTCAAACACTCTATCCACATATTGTCTTGCAGGTAGATGAAAGTTTCTTCAATAATGTAACATCAAGATATATTGTAACTGATACTTGATTGATTTCTCTTTGTTTCTTGCGGTTTTTACCCATGGTGGCTATATGAATGTGTCCTCTTGCAGTTTGAGACAGATGCTGTGATGGATACCACATTGTCGATGAGTGAAGAACTTTGTAACACCAAGTATAAGGACAGGCTAAAGCTCGAGCACAAGGCAGCATCTCTTTTCTCCCCCTAAATTAAATTTTATTTTTCTTTTGTTAGTAACTCCCAAATGCTGTGCTGAGTTGGGATACTGCAAAATATTTACATTTTTGCTCTATTTCAGGGACTCATACATGAGGTTTTCGTAACCATTTTGCGTGGATTATCTGGTGCCAAAGTCACTAAACCAGGAAATTTTCGCAGTAATCAAGATGGCTATGCGGTGAAGTCATCCCTTAAAGCTGAAGATGGTGTTCTTTATCCTCTAGAAAAGAGCTTTTTCTTTTTGCCAAAACCTCCAACTTTAATTCTCCATGATGAGGTATGTGTGCCTTGGACTTTGATTTCGGTTTGAGCTACACATCCAGATTTTTTCAATGGCAACTGAGTATGTTATATATTATTGATTTAGATAGAGTATGTGGAGTTTGAGCGACACACTGCAGGAGGATCAAATATGCATTACTTTGATTTTCTCGTCAGGCTTAAGTCTGAACAAGAGCACCTATTTCGTAATATTCAGAGAAATGAGTACCATAACCTCTTTCAGTTTGTCAAGTTAGTAATCTCTCTTTGCTCTTTATCTTGATGAAAACATATCTGACCCTTAACTTTCACAATTTTTTCTCCTTATTATGCGTTGTTTTATTGCAGTAAGAAAGGTCTCAAGATTATGAATCTTGGGACAGGGGGTGTTCAGAATGCAGAAGGTGTTGCCTCTGTTCTCCGGGATAATATCGATGATGCTGTTGATCCACATCTTGAGAGAATCAAGAATGAAACTATTGGAGATGAAAGTGATGAGGAGGTGATCCTTGTATTTCTTTTTCTGCAATAGTATACTTGTCTTTCCAAATATGCATAACTTCTGATTTTTTATATTCTTTTAAAATATATTGCACTTCGTCCCTCATTTGCAGGATGAAGATTTTGTCGCTGAAAAAGACGATGAAGGCTCACCTACTGATGATTCAGGGGAGGGTGGATCCGATGGAAGTGACAGTGGAGATGGAGTGAGATTTCTTTTGATACTGTTCATTCATCACATTTACTTCGGTTACCTTATTAGAAGCCTGTAAAATTTATTATTACTATCTAGGCACCAAGTAAAAAGAAGCCAAAGAATGAAGCATCCGGAAGTGGCAGTGCAGAGGAGGTGATTTTTCATTGGTTCACTTTACTCTGTTTTCATTTCAATGCCATGAATGAAACTGGAATGTACGATCTTATACAGGCACTAAATAAAAGGAAACCCAAGAAGGAGTCATCTACTTTGAAGTCGTCATCAAGTCGCAAGAAGGCTAAGGATGGTGACGATGATGAACTAAAGAAGAAGAAACCAAAAAAGAAGAAAGATCCTAATGCACCTAAACGGGCAATTACTGCTTTTATGTACTTTTCTCAGGCAGAAAGAGAGGTTGGATCACGTTATGTACAAGATAATTGCTAGCTATCATGCTACAAGGGAAAATTTATGCTAATGAATGTCTTTTAATGCAGAACGTGAAGAAGGATAATCCAGGAATTGCATTCACAGAAGTTGGAAAAGTACTCGGTGAAAGATGGAACAAGTTAACAGGTGTGCTGCCATTTGATTCTTTTTTCACTCCTTTGGATGCAAGACATCGTTTGTGGTAATTACTTCTTCTTTTTATAGCCGAAGACAAAGGTCCCTATGAAGCCAAAGCCCGGGCAGATAAGAAACGGTATACTGAGGAAATCAGCGGCTACAAGAACCAATCTATTGTAAATGTTGATTCACCCGGCCCTGAATCTGACAACAGCTCCTAGGATTCACTGAAGTATGTATGATTTAAGTTGCTTTTATACTTTTTTCATGTCAGTTTTCTCGAACGCCATTACTTTTGTATGCTTCATGTTCTTTCCAAGGTGATGATTATGCTATTTTTCTATTCCAACAAAGACTAGCAGTGAGCATATTAGTTATCTTGAGCAACATGTAGCCAACAAGAAAAAATATAAAACAACTGATGAATGTATCTTTCTTTGTGTTCTTGTTTAAGCATGTTCTTTAGTTTTAGCATGGGACACCAACTCTGCAGTTGAGAACTCCTGCAAAACCGGTGATATACGCCACCTTCCTGGAGTCGGCAGCATGGGTAAGATCATACTTCTCTGGATGCTTGCTCAAGTAGTCGGGATCACCAGATTCGACAAAGAATGCACCTTTCATGAACAAATCTCCCTGCGATCTCCAAGTCCACGACTTCCAGACCGACTCGGGTGAGTATTCTCTCTTAGTTACCTTCAGTTCAAATTTTAGTTTTATGTAAATGCAGAACTTTTTCTAGTATTCAGCAAATTACCTCCTTAGCATATGGATTAACAGATGCAGGTGGTGCAATATATCTGTTTCCTTGGCTGATTATCGTTGGTCCCTTGCTTCCTCCAATGGCGTACATCGTCCAATGCGTGTAATCGTTATTCACGACATGGATATAACCCCATCTGCACCTCGGCATCCTCTGCACCATTCTCTTACCAAAGTGATTAAACGCAACGGTTATCTGCATCTTTGCGTCATTTGAATACGAGTCACTCGCCCCGAACAGCATCGCCTGCAGGTCCACATTTACTCATCTAAATACCACTTTAATGCTTCATTTCAACTTTATACTTGCCTCATTGTGATCAGTAAAATGGCTATTAGAAATAGTGATGCCAGTTGATCCCTGAATAGCATCAATGAGGCCATCATAGCATTTACTCATAGAGACATGATCAATCCATATATCTTGAGAACCGAAGATCGAGATCCCATCCCCGTCACTACATGTACGAAAACCGTAATGATCCACGGAGTCTCGTATCATTCCACCGGTACCTTGATATATGTCATGAATATGCAATCCATGGATTATCACATTCCTCACAAACTGTATCATGAATCCCGCACCGTTAGCTATGTGAACGGAAGCACCACGACCATCGATCGTTTTATCGCTCGTTACAATCAGTTCTTGTGACAACCTTATTGTCATGCTCCTAGCAAAGATAATCCAAAGTGGCTCCTTTTGAATAACAGCGTGACGAAGAGTTCCTGGTTTAGGGTTCACCATATCGTTGTCGGATGGATCAGTCACCACGTAAATCTTGCCGTTCTTCCCACCGTTTGCTTTGTACCCGAATCCAATACCACAATCTGCCAACCGGAATCTATTCTTCGCCCAATCACCTTTACATCGCCAACACTGGTCGATTGGGTTTGTTGCCATGCATGGTCCATTATAATGTCGGCCACGTAAACTTCTCCTCGTACTATTTATTTTCATGCTCTCCAACGCTTCCTCATCTAATTCCGCTAACACCCTTGTTGCATGCACGTTAAGTTTGCTTACGATCTTCTCCGGCTCTGGCTCGTATGATTTGAGGGTTCGGTTCCATGCCTCGGCCGATCGCCTTTGCCATAACTCGTCGAAGACAGCAATGTGAGCGTTAGTTCTAGGAACAAATGATGCAAGGGCAAAGAGAACCACCATAACTAAAGAAATATTTTGCCTTTCCATTTTATTTATTTATTTATATATTTTATTTTTGGAAATGGCTCAACTCCGGCAGCCTGGCTCAGCCCTTTTACAACTTTGTCCCAAACCAAAACGCTCTGCTGCACATTCTTCTCCGGCCACAATGTGTTTATATAGTAAACTCAAATTTACGATAATTGAGGCTTACCATTTCATTTCAAGAGGTCCATGAAATCTCTAGCTTTTTTCATGGTAACTCGCATTTGTGGTCAATAATTAAATAAAAAATTACAAAATTCATTTTTTAAGTCATCAAAATGATGCATATCTTATTGAGACTTCTAGTCTAATGTCCAATTCGTACGAGTTTGACCCATAATCAATTAAATCGAACTAATGTATATCGATTAAAACATTATACAAGCCATAGCATTTGATTTAAAACATGCATTATTTGAACTATAAAACCATTTAAGAGTATAAAATAATAATATAAATAAGTATATTATTTTGTAGGCGTAATTATAATGATTGTGTTTCCCAAAATACCCTCTGTCTTGTGAAACGGTGCACATCTGTAAAGTATAAAACTGTATTTATCTGCACAAATAAATTGTGTGAACTAAATTCCCACTACACCCCTGGAGCGAAATATATCACAAACGATCCAGATGGATAAATTTCCAATTTAACGGTTCAGATGTTTTTATTAGAGAATAATTAGGGCTTTACTTTTGGCCTCTATTTATATCGCTTGCACCGCAATAATTTGACGCCAGAAGCGCTCCTCCATTTCTGAGATAAACGAATATTCTTTCCGCTAGAAACTATGGGCAAAGGTCCGGGACTGTACTCCGATATTGGGAGAAGAGCTCGAGGTTAGCATTCGTTCTTGATTCCGATTATCATTTTGTTACTTCGGTGATGCTGAAATGGAATCAGATTCTTAATGCTGTTTTCTTTTTGCTTTTTGTTGTTGTTGTTGTTGTAGATCTTATTTACAAGGATTACAGCAGCGACCAGAAATTCACTATCACAACTTACTCGCCGACCGGAGTTGTGAGCGTCTTCGCTTTTTTGTTTCATTTTCTCTAATAGTTTCGTCTGTGCTGTGCTGGAATATTAGTTTACGATTTCATGAGCGTTAATAACGATATTGCTAGATGGAATGAAATTTTTTGCTACTATTATTGCTGTAAACATGCTGATAATTGTGGTTCCTAATCAGCCACTCTTTTTTTGCGTGGGTGATTTTTTTCATTCATGTATGTACTGCAGCATTTCTGTTTATGGATTAAAGCAATCTTGTGCTGATTTGTACTTCCGTATGTCGTCCTAATGGATTTCCAGCCTCTTAGTATTCATTATAATTTTCGTGGTTGCAGAGTCTCACATCTAGTGGAACAAAGAAAGCTGGCCTGTTTGTAGCTGACATCGCTACCCAACTGAAGAACAAAAATGTCACCACAGACATAAAAGTTGACACAAACTCAAATGTATGTGATTCTTTATTGTCTGTTGTGAAAACCTTTAAGCTTCCAGAACATTTTGAGCATAATTCTCCAATATGTAGTTACAGCGAATATTTGCAGCTTGATTTAATTTTGAGATGTAATTTATTTCGAGAGTTATATACAGCTTTTTACCACCATCACTGTCAATGAGCTGACTCCTGGACTGAAGACAATCTTGAGCTTCCGAGTTCCTGATCAAAGATCTGGAAAGGTAAGGAAAATTGTATGTTTCCTCTCAGCGTTGTTGCTATTCGGATTTACTCATCATCAGCTTTGTTCATTAGTTGGAACTTCAATACTTGAATGAGTACGCTGGTATAACCTCAAGCATTGGATTGACTGCTACTCCACTCGTCAACTTATCAGGTGTTTTTGGAAATAGCTCACTTGCATTGGGTAGTGATGTGACTTTCGACACCAAGGAAGGGTTGTTTAACAAGTGGGACTTCTCCGCAAGCTACACAACTCCTGATCTCATTGCTTCATTAGCACTGTAAGTCGATAAAGTTTGTCGTTTGTCATTTGTCATTTGTCATAAACTAACATGAATTATCCCAATTCCAAAACTCACTGTTTCCTTTTATGCTTAACCAGAAATGACAAAGGTAACACATTGAGTGCATCTTACTACCATCTGGTTAAACCGTCCTCATCCAGCACTGCAGTTGGGGCAGAAGTAACCCACAATTTCTCAAACAATGAGAACAAGATCACTGTTGGAACTCAACACCTCTTGGACCGACTTACTAATGTGAAGGCAAAAGTCGACAATCTTGGCAAAGCAAGCGCTTTGATTCAGCACGAATGGCGCCCAAAGTCGCTTGTCACTCTGTCTACCGAAATCGACACCAAGCACGTCGACAAGGGTGCGAAATTTGGCTTAGCTATTGCTCTCAAGCCATGAAAGGTCCGTCCGGCCTTCTCTGAGTAACTTGAAATAAGATTCAGCATTTTGTTTGCTCCATGATATATTTTCATTGGCTGCCATATTTGCTTCATTTTGTCTACGGTAGAAATGGATCCATTCGAAATCCTTAAATACCATCGCTGCTTTTGGAACTCTCCAATATTTACTTATTACCCTATTGTCTTTTTAACCTTATCAACAAGTGAACCCTTAAGCGCCTAGAGGACCATTTTGTCATGATTTTTGTGGCTAAACTAAAATAGTAAAATGCAGTCAACCTAACAGCCTGACTTTGTGTTCTTTATATTAAGGTAGATGATCAACCCTAAACCCTATCATCACGAGAGGTTATAAAATATTATATTTTTCAAATACTGTAAAAAAGAAACATGATTTATAATATTTGAATTTAAAATAGGGAAGAAGAGTATGGGATAAATGAGTATATTACTTAGAAGATGCTAATTTGTTACAACACTTTAGGGTAGACTAGGCTAGGGCCAAAAATTCAATTAAAGAAACTCAAAGGACAAATGTTATCCCTACTTCTTCAAAGTTACAAATCATCACCCCTATTTTCAATATTACGAAATTTTCTCCGTAAGTACAATATTGTAAATATGCTAAAGATATATGGGTGTAAAAACAATTATGTATAAAATTTGGGTAACAAGTTATCATATTATTACATACGATAATTTTTTATCTAAATTGTTATATTGATTCACAAAGAAGCCATATAAATTGATTTTATTTTCAATATTTATTGGGGAAAAATATAGATGTGGATGGATCATTAATTATTTGCTTGCAATCGTTGCAGCCAGCCTCGCAGTGGAGGAGTTTTCATGTGGCCTTGGGGTGATCAGATCAGGAATCCGACAACGTGGGTTGATTCTTTTACCTTCTTTTCTTGTATGTCTCCTGTCCAGATAATCAATCCCATTGACAATTTCAAAGCTCTTTCTTCTTATCGAGTTGAAGATGTGTCAGTTTTCGTACTCAGAAGAACGACAAGTCAATTACTAGGTAAATAGCTTACCGCATATTTTTCATTTACTATATAATTTGTTTTTAAAAAATCTTTTTATAATAGTTTGATTTTCTGTTTCCTTTGTCAAATAACACACCTATTAGGAGAGAGAACTTTTTTTTTATATATTTTTATGAAATAAATTAAATTAATTAAAGAATACGTATTATTTATCATTTTTTATTAAAAATAAATATATAAATAGAATTATCAAAATCTTTTTATATATTTAATTAAAAACAAATTAAATACATTTGTATATAATATATTAAAATCTAATCTTTGGATTTATTAATAAATTTCGATGTAAAACAAATTCAATTCATTTAATAAAAACCGTATTTCAAAAAATCGAATTATATATAATAATATAAACTATAATAAATGGATTATACGAATGAAATAATATAAAATAAAATATATCGATGTTATAATTTTATTTATCATTGAAAAATAAAATATATATAAATAACAAACAATAAATAAATAAAAATATGCATAAAAAATATTTTAAAGTTCAGCAGATTATATTATATTTTGGGTATCAAAGATATTATTTATCATTTTTTGATTAAAAATAAACGTATAAATCTAATTATCAATATATTTTTTATATATTTTAATTTAAAATAAGTTAAATTCATTAACATGTGATGTCTTAACATCTAATTTTTGTAAGGTTAAGTATTTAATAAACTAATAAAATTCGATATAAAACAAATTAAATCGATTACTAAAATCGTATTTTAAAAAATCGAATTATATATTTTTATTAATTTATTGTTTGTTATTTATACATATTTTATTTTTCGATGATAAATAAAATTATAACATCGATATATTTTATTTTATATTATTTTATTCGTACAATCCATTTCTTATACTTTATATTATTATATCTAATTCGATTTTTTGAAATACAATTTTTATTAACTGAATTGAATTTGTTTTATATCGAAATTTATTAATAAATCTCGAGATTAGATCTTAATATATTATATATGAATGTATTTAATTTATTTTTAATTAAATATATAAAAAGATTTTGATAATTCTATTTATATATTTATTTTTAATCAAAAATGATATATAATACGTATTATTTAATTAAATTAATTTATTTCATAAAAATATATATAAAAAGAATTTTCTCTTTCCTAATCCGTGTTATTTGGCAAAGAAAACTGAAAAACAGGTTATTACCCAAAGACTTTTAAAAAAGAAGCTGTATAGCAAATGAAAAATCTGCAGCAAGTTAGCTAATTTATTGGAACGACAAGAAAGGATTTGATTCTTGAGCTCTGATTGGAAAAAAAGAGGCCTGCTTTTTGGGACGGAAAAAGACCTGTAATGGTGAGTGGTACTCGTGAATCTTTTCACTTAATCTTTAGATTATTGAAACTCCTTTAATCTGAGAGTTTCTTTTGTAGATTTGGAGAACCCATCTGGGTCCAAAGAATGATCTTTGTTTCTTGAATTTTGATGGAGAAATGAAGAAGTTTAAGAGCTACCATCTACACTTACGCCACGCACAGACATGGGAAAGGAACTGTGTTCGTCCTCTCGCTATTACCTCTCTTTTTATCTTACTTTTTCTCTTCTTGACACCATTAACAACACCCCAAAGTTCGCCCTTCTTTCCTCTCCGCCGCTACCAGTTTATTTCACCACCGGAAGTATCTTTTCATTTGGAAACAAAGCTTAAACCGTTACCGGTTTCTGACCTCCCAATCCCACCTCGTTTAGCCTACTTTATTTCCGGTTCCGTCGGCGATGGGGCTATGCTCCGGCGAACTCTTGAAGCTCTTTATCATCCTCATAACAAGTATGTTGTTCATCTTGACGCTGAATCTTCCACAGAGGAACGCCTTGATCTGTACAATTACATAGCGAATCATTCAATTTATGAGAGATTCAAAAATGTAGAGATGATTACAAAAGCTAATTTGGTTACTTATCGTGGACCTACAATGATTGCTAATACTCTACACGCAGCTGCTATCTTATTGAGAAATGGCGGTGAATGGGATTGGTTCATCAATCTCAGTGCCACAGATTATCCTCTTGTTACTCAAGATGGTAAGCCAAGTTTTGATCTTTCTTTTTTTACTGTAAATTGTTAATGGTCTCATTTCGAATATGAAAATACCACTTGATTACTCTTTAAGAGGTGTTATATCACGATTAATTGACTACGCATAGTCTCTTGCACTGTGATTTATAAACATTATGTTACTTGATGATCTCATTGTTTTTGTTCTTGATGAGCAGATCTTTTGCATACATTTTCATACTTGCCAAAGGATCTTAACTTCATTGATCATTCAAGAACTGCTGGTTGGAAAGAGTAAGAGTGGAATGATTTTTTTCACTTTTATGATCCATTGATTGTTTTCATTGCAAAATCTTCATCATTTTCATGTAGATTCTCGAGGGCAAAGCCGGTTATCATTGATCCCGGACTATATATGAACAAAAAATCGGAAGTTTTTTGGGTAACACAGCGAAGAAGTGTCCCTACTAAGTTCCAGCTCTTCACAGGTATGTTTTTGGCATCAGAATTGCAATGTCAGCAGCTAAAACTTACATTTTCATGCATTTGTTCTTGGGATCTTGTGTTCGGAATCGTCTAAAATGGTGTGTTCTTGGAATCTTAAAAGTGCTTCATGTTCCTTCCTCACAGGTTCTGCTTGGACGATTCTTTCACGGCCATTCATCGACTACTGCGTATTGGGTTGGGACAACTTACCTCGGATCATCCTCATGTACTACACCAACATAGTTTCGTCACCCGAAAGCTACTTCCACACAGTTATCTGCAATGCACCCGAATTCATCAACACAACAGTTAACAGTGATCTTCATTTCATATCATGGGATAACCCTCCAAGACAGCATCCTCATCATCTCACCATCAAGCATATGCAACAGATGATCGATAGTAACGCTGTGTTTGCTAGAAAGTTCCGGAATAACGACCCTGTACTCGATCACATCGACAATGAGCTTCTCTTTCGTAGACAAGGAAGAGTAGTTCCGGGAGGTTGGTGCATCGGAAATGGCGAAAACGGATCTGATCCATGCTCCCTTGTTGGTAATATAACAGTGCTTAGACCTGGTGCTGGTGCAAAGAGGCTGCAAAATCTAGTTAGTTTTCTTTTATCAGAAGAGAAGTTTCGGCCCCAGCAGTGCAAATAACCGACTGTAATTATTTTTTCCATTTCATTTAACAGTGCAGAATCTCGTTCCAGGTGATTTTCTGATAATGTAAGAACAATTTATCTTTGTTTCTATGGTAATCATTATATTTTTTTTATGTGTTGTGATACGATATGACCGTCATACCGATTATACGAGTGGAGCCATATTTACATGCTGTCTCTCTTAGAGCTGTAGCAGTAAGTATTATACTTGTATGTTATCAGTTTACAGCGTCTTTGATTCCTCATCGTGAAACACAATGGGGATGCATCCGTGCTGCGACAAAGAAAACGAGAAACGAGGCCCTGGACTCCCGAAGAAGATGCGAAAATTCTTGCTTAGGTAGCTAGCCATGGAGTTAGTCCCACAGAAAACAGGTATATATATATAAGCCTAAACTTCATTGATAAGAATGTTTCCTCATTTCATGATAACTGTTTGAGTAGATGTGGGAAGAGCTGTAGACTCCGATGGATGAACTATTTATGCCCGAATCTCAAACACGAGGAAGAAGAATGCATCATTGAACTTGACAGAACCATTGGGAGCAGATTAAGTCATTGCTTATACTTATCTTCTCGGAGTAGTACTGCAAAATCTTCCAACTTTCAGGTGGTTTCTGATTGCTAGAAGGCTACAGTGAAGAACTACTGGATTCTATCTGAAACTTGAATTCCCAATAATTTTCTCTGAAAACTATGATTACACTGCTAACCTTTTCAGAATGAACACATTGCAAAGATCAGCCAACTATAAGCAAACAATGAAAGAAGCTATCATGTTTCACAATTGATGTCGTCTCGGAAATCAGTGGAGCCATGTTTGGTTCGAATTCACAATCTTTTGATGGAATGAGACAAGTGTTTCAAAGTAAAGTAAAGAATGGTTTGAAGCAATGATAATTTCAAACAAACTCTGTGGTCTGCTACTTAACCTTTTTCCTTTTGTTCTTTCTGCTGTCTGATTCTACAAGATACTTTGAGTATCATTGCAGGAACTTACTGTCTTTATTGCTCAGATACACTTTAATGAAGATTGTCCTGTTTTATAACAAAAGGATCTTCCATCTTTGGAATCAAAAACTGTACTTGAAACAACAACACTTTAACTCCATTCTCACCTTCACATTTCTCTCCCAATATCAAGATCTGGAGTTATTACCATGACAAGGTACATTCATGGACTGAAACTTGTGTGTTTCTTCTGGTTCCTCCTTCTTTCTCCCATTCAAACAAAGGGTATCGTCTCTACGAGTCCAACAGAGACAGATCGAATGACCTCTCGGTTTCGATCTTTCAGCAAAAGAAGAGTGCCAAATGGTCCTGATCCTGTTCACAACAGGTGCGGTGCATCATCTTGTCCTAGTTTCAACTGTTGTGTTCTAACTATTCCTCTTATTCTTTTACAGAAGAGTCAATGCTTCTAACATGCCACCAATATGATAACACAACATCAATAATCAAGAGAGATCAAGGTAAGAAATACCAAACTTTTTACCGTTGTACGAAATCCGGTGGATCGTGATGATATGCATTGGCTTGTATGATCCCATTCTAATGTTTGTAGCTTTCTTTGCATCTTTTCTTCTGATCCCTAAACATATTAGTGATATATCATCTCATGGTACCATAAAACATTAGTTCCAAAAAGACGCCAAACCGAAGCTAAAATACGGAAAAAACACAACGGTTCAATTCATTAAGAAGAGATTGAGTGCTAAAATAAGAAAGAGTCACCTCCAAATGTAGCTTTAGTTCCACCAAACACTACATTAAAAGTGGGATTTTTAATTTTTATACAATGTTTCCAAGAGTGGATCTTGAACACTCAACAAAAATATCTTCAAACAAATGATCCCTCATTTCAAACTGGATTTTGCAGGCTAAACAAGAGGGGAAACTCATCGTAATGTTCTTCGGAACCGTGCTCCCTGTCCATGTTCTTAAGTGATTCATAAACTTGATACATAGACCAACGTTCCTTCGTCTGTGAAACCACACAATTACAAGCGATTCGAAAGAGATCTATGATCTCATCATCGTGGCCCTTTCCACGTAAACACTCATCGATGGCATATTTGATTCTACCACTAGAAGCTAGTTGATTCACCCATTCTATTAGTGTACCCTTGAATGTTTCATCAGCAGCAGTAACATCAAGAGGTTTTAGACCAGTTGCTAACTCAAGGAGCACCACTCCAAAACTATACGAATCCCCTTTTAAGGAAGCAACCATGGTGCTCGAGTACTCAGGAGCCGTATACCCAACTTCACCAAAATTCCAATTAATGATATTACTCTCATTCGAGTCCGATGGATTCATAAGTCTTGCTACACCAAATTCCATTACTCTAGCATCATAATCTTCATCTAAAAGGATCACATCAGAACAAATGTTTTGATGAAGAATTGGAGGATGACAGCCATGATGAAGCCAAGCTAGTCCTCTTGCAGCTCCAACTGCAATTCTAAACCTTGTTCGCCAATCCAACAATGAAGCATTATCCCTCATCGTCGAATAAAGAGTCCCATTTGATAGATATTTATACACAAGAAGCTTTTCATCTTCAACCAAGCAAAACCCCAATAATGGCACCAAATTTGGATGTCTAAGCTGTCCCAATCTATTCAACTCTGTCTTAAACAGATTCTCTCCCATTTTACAGCCATTTAGCCGCTTAACTGCTAAGGAAGATCCATCAGGAAGATCAGCCTTGTAAGTTACCCCCATTCTACTTGAGGAAACAATGCTTTTCGGGCCAAAGTTATTTGTCGCAGCCAACAAATCCGCTAATTTAACCTTAACAAGCGGTTTCTGAAACAAAAAAACCGGTGTTTGCCTATTATCTCTCAAAACTTCAATCCAGCTATTTCCATCATCCTTTTTCCCAATACCATAGCCTCTCTTGGTCCTTTTCCCTGTCTTTGTAAAGCAAAACCACCATAAAACAAATCCCAGTGATAATGAAGCAGAAGCACAAAAAACACCAGCCGCAATAATTATAATCAAACTCCTCCTACTCAATCCACCACATCTTCTTAAAGATCCCCCACAAAGCCCACGATTCCCAGCGTAATTAAGCTGCAAACCATGGCTGAAAGTAGGGATCCTCCCAGATAAATCATTATTCCCAACAGAGAAAGTTCTCAGCCTCCCTAAATTCGATAACTGATAAGGTATACTCCCAGAAAGTCGATTATTATCTAAGATCAAAGTATTCAAATATGAGCAATTAGCAAGATCTTGGGGTATTTGACCAGTCAAACTATTATGGGACAGATCAAGATTAACCAAATACGGCAACCATGTACAGATTTGCGATGGAATGGAGCCGGATAGAGAGTTACCCCCCAGATTCAAAGTCTGCATAGTGCGACACAGCTGAAGAGAATCAGGAATAGTACCACGAAGACCCATATCCTGTAAATTCAACTCCAAGACTCGGTTTTCAAAGTCATTCCAACAACTAACCCCGGAGAATCTGTTACATATGTACCCAGCTGTTGAATTCCCAAATACCCATGTACTCAAACTACCTTGCGGATCAGTCAAAGAACTCTTAACTTGCTGCAAGCAACTCACATCATCCTCCCCGACTGCAGAAGAGATGAGAGCAAAAAAACCCACGAATAATTCCATGAAACAAAGAAGGAGATTATTCCTCTTCTTCCTCATGCCTGGAAGATTTCAGAGTTGAAGC